>PVKS010021567.1:0-35043 GCA_004027875.1 Aplodontia rufa | reverse complement strand
AGAGAGATGCTTCCCTTAGCATCCAGGTTGAGCTATCTTCTCTACAGCTAGTGACGCCCTAGGAGTCACTCGGCAGGGTGACTTGGAGTAGACACACCTTTCCTCCAGTCGGACCTTCACATTCACTCCCCCATGTACCAAGCTCTCTCTAGGCTCTGAAGACAGAGTGGTGAACCATGTAAATCCACTAGGAATTTCCCCAGGGGTGGCGGGGGAGCACAGGAGAGGCATGCACGAGGAGTGACCTGGGCAGGGACGTGAGCTATGGAGGTAATCAAGAGGAGAAGAAAGGGGGATCTGTGGCTGGGGGCCATGCTCCAGGAGAGCCTGGACCAGGCAGCCTCCCAGGAGGGCCGTGTGCATGGAGGCTTGCGGCAGGGCAGGGGCAGTCAGACCAAGACAGGAGGAACAGACTCTTCCAGGGCCCACGGTAACTGTAGCTGGATTGGGGCTGCAACCCAGGTCCACAGCAGAAGCTGGGGTTCTGGGGTTCCTGGGCTGACGCTGTGGTGTCAGCAGAGGATCTAGGTGGGGTCCTCTGAGGCTGTCTGCCCCCACTTTGCCCATAATTATCTCCCTCATGCCTGGAGCAGGCTTGCTGAGGGTCCCTGGCTACTTTAGAAGCAAGAAATGTTCATTATCTTGTTATTTTACAGAGGGAGCAAATGTTGGCCCTCCAAAGCAGATGGCAGTTACATGCTCTGACTGCAAGAAGGGTTGGAGGGCTTCCAGCTGGGACAGATGGTGCTCCTCGGGGGAAATGGGGTCTGAGGGAGTAGGGCAGCCTTCATCACCTCTTATTAGCATTAGGGGGCAACTGCAAGGGATAGAAAATCCAAAATAAGAGTAGCTCAGGCAGAAAGAAATGTCCTCTATGTACAAGCTCCTGAGCTGGGCAGTCCAGGTGACAGCCAGTGACTCCCTTCATCCCCAGCATTTGGAGTTCTCCTCATAGCTCAAAGTCACTGCTTGTGCACCAGACATCACATCTGTATTACAGCCAACAACGGAAAGGAAGGTATGAAGAAGGTAATACCTTCTTTCCAGAAGAGGGCTTTCTGGAAGAATGCCGTTTTAGCCTGGTGACCCTAAGACCCAGAGAATGCCCACCAGGCCCCAGGAAGGCTGCTGCTCAGGAAGGCATGGGGCAGGGGGAGGCACTTGCAGCTCTGCCCGGGAAGTTCCTGCAGCCGGCCACAGGCGGCCCAGCTGTTGGCAGCTGCCAGATCGCCTAGCTTGCGGGGCCTCCAGCTGCCTGTAATACCCATGTCCTGGCAGAGCTGTGTCCTTCTCTCACCAGAGCCTTTGCTGGAGCCCTGGGAACCCAGCACCGGCGGCTTAGGGCAGTGGGAAGGGTCCTGCGAATCCCAGGGTGGACAGCAGCCCCTTCTCCAGGAGCCCTGGCTGCAACAGGCATAGGGACTCGAGGTGCCTAGTGGACGAGCGAGTCCCTGGGCCGATCGGTCATGGTGAACAGTGTCAGTCCGAGGACCATCAGCCAGGTGGCCATGGGGGTCTGACACACACCCAGGGACAGGGGCTCACGCTGTCCACCCCTGGGCTCAGTGTCCACGGCAGGTGGGATCAGAGCACTTTTAGCAACTTTTCTGTGGCCGGTTCCCCAGCCTTCAGGAGCAAGAGAAACCAAAGGCCCCAGGGAGGTTGTGGCCAGATGGGGTGGGACTTGCCCAAGGCCACACAGTTGGCTCAGAGAGCAACTGAGACTCGACCCCAAACCCAGGTTTTCAGCCGTTTCCCTCTAGATCCCACAGCCACCCAGAGACGTCCCCCAGCCACCCAGAGACGTCCCCCAGCCTTCCCCGCCAGCCCCCACGTGCGAGGAGCCCTCTCCCTTGTGGCGGCTGCAAGCTGTGAAACCCATCTCATCAAGGCAGCAGCAGGGCCGGGCTCAGGGCTGAGACCCAGGTCCCAGGAGCTGTGGCTGCGGCCTCCTCAGAGCCGGGGGCCTGTGTGTGCCTCACGCCTGCTGAGTGTGTGTGCACGAGCGTGCGATCGCACCCGAGCCTCCGGAACGAGGGGCTCCGCAAGCTGTCGGGCCTTCCTGCCAACGCGGAAGGTTAATTACCACGCGACGCCAACGCAGACCTCCATGGGATTCATTTGGTTTTGTTTTGTGGTTATTTTTTTTTACAACTTTAAATACGGAATATAAATAAATTTTACATTTAAAAAATAAAAGGAAAGCCCCCAAAAATATAATCACCGACTTTACAAACTGAAGGAAGCAGGTTGTGGAGCGGGCAGGGCAGTGGGAGGCAGCTCAGACCCCACCCCGGGGCCCCAGCCTGGGAGCCAGGTCCTCGGGGAAGCCGCCAGCTGGATCCGAAGGTTCTAGGAGGGGGACTGAGCAAGCAGGGGGCGCGGGAGGAGCTGCCCCTCCCTCGAGACCTTCTCCTGGGTTCTTCACGCCTGCCCGGAAGGGGACAGCTGGAGCCCAGGCCTGGGAAATGGAGGCAATGGAGTGTCGCCTCTCCCACCATACGCAGGCCCACAGCTGCTGGGGTCAGATCACCTCCAGTTCACACACAGCCTGTGTGTGAATTAGAAAAAGAATTCCTTTCCTTGGATACTTGACCTACATCTTCCAGAAACTATCATGATAAGCATAGCAACCAGCCGTATCTAGGGTGTGAAGAAGGCTCCTGTGCATGTAGTGCCCTGTGCAGTGCACACCCTGAACAACCTTACATGGCAGTCTTGGCTGGGTTGGAATATGATGGGCATGTCTCCTGCTGCCCTGGCCCCTGGGCTTCTACTGTAGGGAAGTGACTGGGGTCATTTGGGGCCTCAGTCAGGTGTCCAAGAACCCCCTGGAAGAATATAGACTGAAGACCCAGGGTAGAGGTAGAGAGATGAAAGGAGTCAACTGGGGTGACACTGGGGGAGAGCGGGAGACGGGAAGAGGCAGGGGATGCCCAGGTCACTTTCCATGTTTACCTGAAGAGCAAACCTCATCGCTAACCTGCAAGAGAGGGCACTTGGCCACCCTCCCAGAGGAGTCCACATCTTTGAAGGTTTCATACACATGAAGTGAGAAACCACTGTGAGCAGAGGTGACAGGGACAGGACAGTCTGTGCTCCCCCATGTGGTCTTAGCCACAGGAGTGTGGGACATCCCAGTTGGCCTAGAGGTGTTCCCTGGAGCTGGCCAGGAGTTCAGGGGCCAGGTAGGGCAGGCGACCTTGGGCAGTCCGTGGTCCACAGCCGGGGCGTGACTGGGCCAGGCGGGGTGGGAGCTCCTGTCCCTTCAATATCTCGCACTCTTGTCCCAGGTCCTTGGGGCCAAGGGAGGAAGAAGCTGTGGGCTGGGTCCTCGTTTCCTTCCTGGGCTGCTGGGCCGGGAGCTGGAGGCCCGGGGAGCCGCTGGGAGAGGGCAGACGGAGGCGTGGAGGGCGGGGAAGCACCATTGGCCGTCCGAATCAGGCATCGAGACAGACGGACGAGGGGGACAACATTATCACTCCAAGGACCCCATGGGGGCGATACAGCAAATACCATGTTAAATAACCCTGTGGGCCGAGCAGAGGGACACGGGGTCAGCCTCGGCCAGGGTGTCCATCTCGCTCCCGCGCCTCGTGCCCGGGGCAGGAGCCGGGCTTCAGCCCTTGGCCCCATTCCCAGCGGCATTTGGGGCTGGATGAGTCGAGGCAGGTGGGGCAGACGTGAGATATGGTCTGCCTTCTCCCCGAGGGGTAGCCGGGTCTCCAAAGCCCCCACCCGCCGCCCCGTGGACCAACTGGCAGAAAACGGGGCAAGGAGGCTGGCTGGGGGGAGACCGTGGGGAGACCCGGCTGGCTGGTGGGGAGACGGTCCCGCCCCGCCCACCTCCCCGCCCCGCCCCCTCACCTGTCCGCCCCGCCCAACCTCACCTGCCCGCCTCTGCGCTTGCCCCTAGGCTCCGAGGGCCTCCTTCAGCGCCTCCTTGCCATGCGTGTGCTTGAACTTGCGGTGCTTCCCCTTGGGCGGCCGGCGGACTCGCACTGTCCGAATGGTCACCCGGGTTTGGGGAGTCCTGGCTGCTCAGGAAAAAGGAGGAGCCTGTGAGCCTGTGCCACCCTGGGGTGGGGTCTGTCCCTCTGAACAAAGGCCTGCCCAGGAGGAGAGGCAGGGCCAACGTCGTGGGTTCCAGTCCCAACCACACTGTTCACCAGCTGAACCTCTCTGTGCCTCAGTTTCCGCACCTGTGAAACGGGGTTGGAAGACGGTCTTACGGCCCACCTCATAGGAAGGACTGGTGGGAGCAATGAATGGCAGTCACTGGCAAAAGTTCTTTGCAGTGCCGCGCACAGGGGGGATTACACGTGGCTTCCAAGTGTTGGTCACCACCTAGGGACCAAGCTGCCCCGCATGGAGCTGGGCCTGTCAGCACCTGCCCCTGGTTACCCGGAGAAGCCGGGTGGAGTGCTGGGCCAGAGTTCAGGCTGGGGCTCAGAACCCCTGGGTCAAAGTCTGGGCTCTCCCACGACGTGTGCTCTTCAACAGCCACTCAGCTTCGGTGGCCGAGGGCCAGGTCCTTAAGACAGAGACCACAGCAGCCCTGGCCTCTCAGGCTCAGGACAGCATGTGACAACAGCCGGAAACTAGGAGCCAGCACTCCCACCCACCTGGCAATGCTCTAAGCTTGCTTATCCACATGTGTGGGGAAACTGAGGCAAAGGGGTGAGGGTTTGAACCCCAGGGTTTGCCTCCATCATCTACGTTCCCAAACGCCCCATGGAGAGTGACAGTCAAGGCTGGCTCTTGGCTTCTCTCCCTCCTGGGCTGCCAGATCCAAGGCCAGTGGCTTCCTGGGGGCCTTCTGAGCTCCCCAGCCTCTGGGCTCTTGGGGCTGATACCTGACCGCCCGGGAGTTTCTGCCCCAGAGTCCAGGTCATTGGCAGAATGAGATGCTGGCCCAAGACTGGGAAAGCTCAAGGTCACCACATGGTTCACAAGTGACAGTCCAGATTTGAGCCCAGGAGGTGTGAAGATGACTAGCATGGACCATGCCACCAAGCCTCAGCCCAGCTATGACAACTACAAGTGCACATGATGAGGCAGGAGAGGAGCCAGAGAGTTGTCAGAGTGGGGCGGGAGCCAAGATCGGGACACAGGACACCCGGATGCTGCCCACACCCCTGCCTGAGACAGGCTGCGTGACCCTCGACCAAACCTAGTGTCTCTTTCAACTCGAGTCTAATTCTGCCCCTGCCCCTGAGAGGTCTCAGGACAAGAACACCACCCCGCCTGTCGCAGCCTGGCTCCAGGGTGGCCCAGCCCATCCTGCACAGCCGTAGGACAGGGCACTCACCAGCTCACAGGGTCCCCTGACGATCACCAGCTTTTCTGTAGATGGAGCTAAAATCTGCCCCCACTGACTTTTCCCACTGGTCCCTGTTGCCCCCATTAAGGCCACATGAAGCTGTGTGACTGGGTCTTCCTCCACCCTCGCTCCCATTCACTCATTCAACAAAGCAGGGGCTGGCGGCGGCAACTGGAAATGGGCTGCTCTGTGCAGGGTGGCGGACAGGCCTCCCGGAGGCTTCTGAGCTGAGACCCTAATGGAGAGGAGCCAGGCCCTGCAGAACTCGGGGAGACGCAGTCCCAGACTAGCACATGCAAAGGTCCTGAGGCAGGAAGCTATCCGGCCACCTGAGGGCCCCTGCCCGGCTAGCGGGGCGGAAGTGGATGGACTGGATGCTGGCGAGGCCAGAGGGCTGTCTGGGGCTACATCCTCTAGATTGTTCTCCAGGAGATGGGCGAGTGTAGTGAGGGGCGTGCCTGATCTGATTCCCTGCTTAAGATGTGCAGCCCCCAGCTGCTGCAGGGGAGGGAGGTTGCGGGCTCCGAGCAGACCCCGGGGAGGCAGGTACCTCGCTGCTCCTGGGACACCGCCGGGCTTCGGGTCACAGGCCGCGCAGACACCACTGTCTCACACTTGCAGGCCAGGTGGTCCTCCAGGGTCACAGTGGCCTTCTTGAAGGTCGGCTTCTTCCGCACAATCTCAATTTTTCTCACCTGGAGCACAGAATCAGCCCATGAGCTCTGTGGAGCCCGCAGGGCTGGCCCTTCCCAGCAGGTCCCCCCAGAGCCCAGTTTTCCTCGAAAGCTCCAGGCCACACAATAGCAGGGACCTTCCTGCTGCCCCCTCGGAGCTTTTCCATCAAAACAAGCCCTCCGACCTGGCCTCTGCTGGGCCACAGCCCCTGGTCTCCCAGAGAGGGAGAAAGGCATTTCCGGGTTGAGCGAGGGGCCTGCGGTGTCCTCAGTGCTGGGGCACCGGCCAAGGCCAGGGCTGGCCAAGAGGGCTGTCTGGAAGGAAGTGGGGGAGCTCCATCTAGTTGGGTACAGGAACGGGGAGGTCAGCAGTAGGTGCCCAGCCACAGAGCTGGAAGGGTCAAGGACCATGACTGTGGAGCAAGACTTTCCTAACCTCAGGCACAGGGCCGGGCAGGGATGGAAGGTGGGCAGGGCAGGAGGGTATGGTGAGGCTGAGCCCTTGGGCCACCTTCCCAGCAGAAGCGTGAGGGGGGCCTGCCCCAGGGTGCAGAAACTGTCCACACCAATGAGCAGGCAGCTGAGGCTCCCCAGCCCTGGCCTGCCCACCGTGTCCCTGTGCCCACTTCCTCCAGGCTCTCAACCGCCTGCACTCCTGTGGTGTGTCACCTGGGGAGGTCCT
The DNA here is from genome assembly GCA_004027875.1 of Aplodontia rufa. Lineage (NCBI taxonomy): Eukaryota > Metazoa > Chordata > Mammalia > Rodentia > Aplodontiidae > Aplodontia > Aplodontia rufa. Next base: position 28,364 of record PVKS010021567.1, on the reverse strand, counting down.
CAGCACCCTCCCTGTTAGGGACAGCTTGCCAAGGGACGTGAGAGGGTGTCAAAGCTCAGGACCACTGCCTGAGCCTTTCTCTGAGAGCCCTAAATGGAAGGAGCTTTTTGGGGAGGGTACTGGGGATTGAACTCAGGAGTGCTAACCACTGAGAAACACCCCCAGACCTATTTATTTATTTACTCATTTATTTTTGAGACTGGGCCTTGCTAAATTGCTGAGGCTGACCTCGAACTTGGAATCCTCCTGCCCCAGCCTCCGGAGTCTGGGATTACAGGTGTGTTCCACCATGCCCAACACAGGGGGCAGTTTTGGGACGACCTGAGCAGCTGCCCATGATGTTCTAGGTGTCAAACGTGTGTCCCGCGCCTAGTCCCTTAGAGGACTCATCTTTGCCTCCCAGTGGAGGCCCTCCCTGGACGGCCTGGGGCGCACCTGCACGGGCCGCAGCTGCACCTGCGTGGGGCGGCACTGCACGTGCCGGTTGTTGCAGCAGCCGGAGCAGCGCTGCACCTCCACGCAAGGCGGCCACACCAGGAAATTGGCGTTGGTGCGGTCGATGAGGCGCCGCGATATCTCGAACACCTCGGTGCGTGTCTTGCACTCGGCGATCATGGCCGGCTCTGCGGCCTCCAGGGACCCTGCAGGGAGAGCGAGCCTCGTCAGGAAGGGCTCTGCCTGCAAAGCCCACGGAGCCCTGACCTGCTGTTCTGGAGCCCTGACCTGCTCTTCTGGTTCGTGGGGGCCCATTCCCGGCTGCTGCAACCCCTGGGGCACACTTGAGGTCCTGCCTGTGGAGGGGGGAGTTGGGCAGGCAGCTGAGCCTCTGGCCAGCCCTCAGCCAACGCGTGGGCTACTGTGGGCATCCACGTACAGAAAAACTGAGGCTCAGAGAGCTACTTTAGCACAGCCAGCGTCGCAGGTGGAGGAGTCTTCACCCGGTGGCTCCCCAGGTGCATCAACAGTGCTTGGGGGACTGCAGGTGGGCGAGGGGAGGAAGAGCCTCAGGGTGGGCACTGACCTCACCTATGAAGGCCTCTCCAGGGGCCTGGGGATCTACCGTCTCCTTCTGGCCTCTGCCAAGGAGCTGGGGGCCTCCCGGGCTCTGCTCCAAGCCTGAAGCCGCTCTGCACAGGGTTCAAGTGACAGGAGCTGGTTGGGAACCAGCCCCCTGCTTCCAGGCTGTGTGACCACACCTCCTTCTTTACCCTCTCCAGGCCTACCTTTCCAATTCTCTGAAACAGTGCCCTCATCTCTACCCCCAGGGTGAGTTAGGAACAAATGAGGGTGGAACTGCTGTCAAACAGCAGCTTGGAGCAGAGGGTGTGGTGACTCAACCCAGAGGACCAGGACAGTCACTCTCCCAGCTCAACCCAGCCTCGATATGGGGGAAGGGAGTTTGGAGGCGACCCCTGGCGCCCTCGGGCTGGCTGCACGCCCTGGTTCTTCTTCCCTGGCTCCCATGCTTTGAGGGGTCGCAGTGGGGACCCTCGACTTACCCAGGCTCCTCCTCCCACGAGAAGAACTTTCCAACTCAGCTCCGGAGCCCCGGGTCCTGTTGAGGTCCAGCTCCGCCCCATCGTCGTCTGCAGGGAAGGGCAGTCAAACTGGCTGCTGGACACGCTGCCACCCATCTAAGGACAGGTAGGGGCCCCGAGGCCGGCTCCCTCACCCCAGCCCTCCATGAACCAAGGGTCCCTGCTCTGAGGAGGGCCCCAGGCAAACCTAGGCAGCCACATGGCTGGGGGTGGCCAAGGGGTCTGCCTGCTTCTTCAGGGGACCTCCAACCCCACTCTGGGTCCTGCTGCCACATTTTTTGGCCAGCACCCATGTGGATGGAGTTAAAAATAACCCTTTCCCTTTGCTACTGAAAGCCAGCCTCCTCGGCCTCCAATGGTGGGGCAGGACCCAGAGCACTAGAGGCCGGTTCCCAGTGCCCTCCGCCCAGCGTTCCCACAGGAAGTGCAGCACGGAGAAATTCCCAGAATCCCCAGGGGGCAGCAGGCCTGAGCTCTGCCCTGCTGGAGCCTGAACAATGGCTCTCCTGGGCCAGAGAGAGAGGTTGGAAAGGGCTGGGGCAGGGCTGAAGGCAGAGAGGGGGGCCAGGCGGGTCAGCTGGGGGCTGAGACTGGGCCCTGCCAGGTCCTGGCCTCTCCTGGTCTCCACCTCACATCCTCCTCCTTCTCTCTCCCCCGCCTTCTGGAAGTTCTGCTGATGGTCCCTACAGTCACTAACTCCAGCTGCCTTCCCTAGGCTGGGCCGCTCCTGTCTCTGCCAGCGGCTCTCCTTTGCAACGATGGTCCCGTCTTGAGAGTGTGCTCAGAGCTGGCCACTGGGAATGGAGGGTGGGGAGTCTTTGAGCTCAACCTGGAAGTTGAACAGCCCTCCTGTGTGGCTCAGGAGCCAGCAAAGCCACTACGGGGTGCCAGGGACAAGCCATGCACTCCACTCACACCTCAAAGACTAAGGCTCCTGCTGGCTGCACCACTGTCCAGGATCCCAGGGGATCCTGTTTGGAGAAGACTGGCCTGCGGGCAGCCTGCGACTGGTCCACTTCCGTCCAGCCCGACGGCCCCCATGTCAGTGCCTGTCTGTCCCTCTCACTGCCTTCCTTTGCCCCTGCCATCTCTGGAATGTCCCCGGTGGGGAGGAGATGGGGAAGATGTGCTTTGTGGAAAGGTTAAGTTGATTAGGAGAAAAGTAGCCACGAGGCTGCTGAGACAGGCCTGCCATTGAAAACCGCACTCCAAGATCCCACCACGGGCGGGCGCGGAGGGGCAGAGGCCTTGGAAAGAAACAGCAGAAAGGCTAAATTTGGAAGTTGCCCATTGTCGGGCACGGGTGGGGGCCCCGGTGAACAATAGGTGGGCCCAGCTGGGGCCCCCAGTCCAGGCAGGATTGAAAGGGCCCGGAATGCTTTTGAGAGGGAGCCAGGGACCGAAGGGGGGAAACAAAAGCAGGAAATGCTGTCCCCCGCAGATAGCAGCGTCCAGGCAAGGGTCACAAAGTGACAGAGACAGAACCCCAGAGGGAAGGGGGCCCGGGGGTGCAGGGGGGCTGCCGGCAGGACTCCGGGGACCAGGCCAGAGGTTGGAATAGAACGGAATTTGCTCTGAAGACAGAGTTTATAAATACATTCCCAGCCCAGCCCGCCGGCCCCGCCACGTGTGTGCCACAGAGCACGTGCCCACGCCGAGCTACTCCTGGGCACTGGCAGGGCTGCCAGCTGCTCTGGGCCAGGTGTCCCCGGGAGACCTGGAAGACCTGGACCTGGGCCAGAGGGGCAGGGAGGTGGCTCCTGTGGTACCGCCCTCCTGGGCTGGGTCCACACCTGGGCAGATGCTCAGCACGTGGCCTGGGCTGCCTCTCCTGCCACACCCTGCCTGCCTGGGCGGGTGTGGCCAGGCCCCCCTGGGGTGCAGGAGGGTGGCCATGGGCCCCCAGCTCTCTGGCTGCCTCCTCCCAGCTCCCCAGGGTCCGGCGGAGGCCACAGCACTGGAGGATTCGATTTACCTACGGAGTCACTGTGCAACAGGTGCTGGAGGTCGCCGAAGGAGCGGATGGAGTGGCCGCTCAGCATCTCATAGAGCTCCTCAGGAATGGGGTCCCCCTGCCGGACAGACACCAGGGCTGAGCAAACCCCACCACATGCCTCCCCCATGGAAGGCTCCCACGGGGCCCTCCATCATGAACCAAAGGACACTCACACAGGACAGGCAGGTGACACCCCAGGCCAACTCCCAACCAGGAGCCCCACTGGCTTCCAGCTGCATTTGCTTCCCCAACAGACCACGGGTTCCAGGAAGCCTCCAAGAGTCCACTGCCTTTCTCTCTACACCAGAAGCTGAGGACGGCCAGCCCTGCTCTAATCACCCCGTTTTACAGATGAGAAGACAGAGGCTCAATCGGGGATTGGCAGAGTCCTACGGTCTATCATCAGCAAGAACTGTACTCAAACCCAAGTCCCTGTGATGGCAGGGCCTGCCCTCCAGCCTCTGGGCACACGGGGTGCTGACTCGCTGCTCATGGGGTGGATGGTCTCAGGGGCCACAAGCTCCAGGGACGTCTGTTTAGCCTCTCATGTGAAAGAGAAGGGAATCCTGACTCGGCCAGGAAACCTGCCTCCTCCCCATGCCCGAGGACCAACCAAACCCTATTTTTAGAGCCCCTCTGGCCTATCACCAAACACACTTGAAACTTAAGAAGCACTTTAGCAGGCCTCACAGCCTCGGAGCCAGGCTTCCTCCAGGGAAACCACAGAGCCCACAACAACACGAGAGCAGCCCGATAAGAGGTCGCCACCACCTCCTCAGGGTCCCGGGGGACCGGAGGGCCTGATGCCAAAGAGGTGAGAGCAGAACAGATCAGGAACACAGTCTGATCCTCCAGCCAGTCAAGAAAATGCACGAGATGCCACCTAATGTCATAGTGTGTATGTCCCAGACCCGGCCACACACACACACGCAGGACAGTGTGGCCTGGGGAAAGCCCTGAGACAGACATCAGGCTAATGCCTCGGTTTCCCCAGATTGAGGAAGGAGGAGGCTGCCCTTGCACTGCCTGAGCAGAAGCGGGAGTCGTCCCAGTCCCCTGGCCAGCCCAGGGCTCTCCCTGAAAGCTGTGTTTATTACATGTTTGTTACGAGCCCAGTGTGGAGGTGCACACCTGCAGTCCCCACATTCAGGAGGCTGAGACATGAGGACAGCTTGAGGCCAAGTTTAATACCAGCCTTGGCAATACACCAAGATTTGGGGTCCTCAGTGCATCATGGTGTCTGGAACACCCCCCAGGGGTTCCTGCTCTGGCTCCCACGTTGACTGGGAAGGTAGGAGAGTCGGAATGTGTGTACGGGGCATGATCCCTGTGAATGTCCCCGACGGCCCAACCTCAGGAGAGAGACTACACTTCAGTGTTCTCCAAATGCCCACAAAGTACCTGACCCACTGACAGAAGGCAGGTGGGTGTCTCCAAGGAAGGCCACTTCCCCTGAGTTTGGTCATACCCAGAACTGGTAGTCTGGAGAGCTGGATTCCATGCCTCACACTGCTACCAACTGCTGTGTGACCTCAGACTGGTCATTGCCCCTTTCTGGTCCTGGCTCTCATTTGTCAATCAAAGAGGTTGAAAAATATTCAATTTGATTCTAATGCTGCCTGGTGGCAACAGAAGGAGCTCAGGAAAGCCGAGCAAGGCCTCCCTGGCCCACTCGCTGGGAGAACATGAAGTGTCTATGGTGTAAGGATTCAATTGACCCACTGAGGGAGGGTTAAATGACAAAGGCTAATGACACTCAGTGCTTGTGCCCAGATCTCCCTGCCCACTGGAGAGCTGTGGCAGAGCAGGCAGCTCCCCGAACGGGCCCAGGGGATGCCCTGGACCCAGAGGAGGGAACGATATCTTAGGCCCACACAGGACAGAGACCACAGAGGGGGGCGTACTGTGCACACAGTAGGTGCTCAATCAGGGGCTTTATACCCTTCTCCCTGGGGCACCGCCTTCTCCAGAGGGCCACCTGGGACCCTCTTCCCCAGCCCCCAGTTCATTTTGCTTGAAGCAGGGAGATGAGAATCTGGCCACTTGGTGCCCGGAAGTCACTCTGAACCCCCCGGATTTGACAGTAAGGGCACAGCCAGCGTTTATCAACCCTGACGATGCACCAAGACCCGCAAGAACAAAGTACTGCGCACACCAATCCCAAGAGGCCAGCACCGCTTCTACCCCTGTCTCCCAGACGGGAAAAGGGAGGCTTGGAGAAATCGAGCCACAGCTCTAGGGGACCAGTAAGGGTGGAGCTGGCTCATCCTAGATCGCAAGATGCCCACCCTCCTCTGACCCACCCTGCTGTGGTTCAGCAGCCCTCCTGTCAATGTCACCGCCCTTCCGTCCATGTCACCGCCCTCAGGAATCACTTGAGGTTCCCATGGCACTTCATCCCTGTGGTATGACAGTGGCAGTTTCAATCGCAGTGTTTGGACTCCCAGGGGACACTGGCACTGCTGAAGCCACCTGGCGGTCACAACCAGGGAAGGGGTACTGGTCGCAGGTGGAGGCAGCGATCCCACTCTCCACCTTACAATGCATAGGACAGCCCCACACGAGGAAGCATTCCTGGCCCCAAATGTGCAGAGGTTGAAAAACCCTACAGCAGAGGACAGCAAGGACCTCACAAGCCAGAACACCCTGGATCCTTCAACTGTCAAGAACCTCAACTTAACAGGGCGCAGTGGTACACACCTATAATCTCAGTGACTCAGGAGGCTGAGGCAGGAGGATCTCAAGTTTGAGGCCAGCCTGGGAAACTGAGACCTTGTCTCAAAAAAAAAAAAAAATAACAAGGGTTGGGGACGTAGTTCAGTAGAAGAGCAACCCTAGGTTCAGTCCCCAATATAGCCCTCCCACAAAAAAATCCCCCCACAAAAAATAAAAAAATAAAATCTCAGCATCTTCATCTTTTAAATGAAGCCAACAAAACCTCATCCGGGGTTCCTGGGAGGTGTAACTGCAGAGTAGCCAGCAAATAATGGGTACTTAATGAGCTCTCATTGTCAGAATCACGCATTCTTTCCACTTGGCTGCTTAGAGGGCAGCTCCAAGTGGCACACGTGCCCTGGGCCAGCAGCACAGGACTTTTTCAAGACCACAATGGGTGGGCGGAGGAGAGCTGCCCACCCATAGGAGAGTGTGACTTTGCTGGGCTACAGGAAATGGCACCCTAGTCCCACACTGACACCACCTGGTGCTGTGTGGGCTGGCAGGTCCCTTCCGGGACTGGGGGTGGGTGAGGGGTAGGGACAGTCAGCTGGTGGTCAGCTCCAGGATACGATGCCCTGGCTAAGACTTCAGGGACACCTGTCTGGAATCAGAGGGTGTGGGAGGATGAGCTGGCCGCATGCAGGTTCTGAAGGCCTCCAGGTGGGGGCCTCCCCACCTCCATAGACAGGAAGAGAGGCCTGGCTCCCTGCAGAGGCTGCCCCAGATCTCAGGCCTGGGGCTCCTGGCAGGGCACGGGTGTGGCGAGGAGGCAGTTGGGGCAATGCCAGCCCTGGGAGCCAAGGCAAACAGCCTCCTCCTCACCCCACCCCCAACGCCAGCTGCAGGAGGCAGGAAGGGCACAAGCGAGAGGCCAGGTGAGTTACCTGCTCCCAATCAGGCTGGCAGATCAAAGAGGCTTGAACCCCACCCTCCACCCGAGCACATGCGCATTCACGCACGCACACAAGCAGCGCACACACACACACACACACACACATGCGCTCCCAGCCTGCCTGCCACTGCGCACTGTAGGCCCTCAGCCCAGCAACCAGGGGCGTTGTCTGCGGCTGGCAGAGGCAGGAGCTGACAAGGCCGCCTCGTGCCTGCCTGCCTGCCTGGCAGTCTCAGGCCGTATTTAGATCAGATGCCAAAGCCAAGCCCTTTGAAGAAGCCCTCTCTAGGCTGACCACAGAAGCCATTTCTACCAGCTTCCCACCCGACAGCTCCCTTGCTTATAGCTCCTGGGACCCTCCCTCCCACTCCTCCAACAGCCTCCCCACCTCCTGCTGGAGCAGGAAGAGAAGGACCTGTCCAAGGATGGGCAATCCTGGCTGACCATTATACTTACTGACCTGTCCCAGCTCCCAAAGAGGGAATTCTGCTGCTCCCTGGGAACTGAGCTAATCCAACCTTCTTAGTGCTTTTTTCTGAGCTGGTGGAAACTGAGGCCCAGCTAGAGACACATAGAACCTCTGCAGCCTGACTTTCCTTCCGTCTTCCTCTCTGTCCTTTCCAATCCTGACAGTCCACAGCAGAGAAGAGAAAGATACGCTTTTTTCTCATGGTGGAGGTGGGCTCTCGAAAGTCTGATGACATCAGATCTGGGACCATCAGAGGAACACTGTCATGTGGGGCTGCCCTGGGCCGGTGGAAGACCAGGACTGGGTGAGGTATTTTTGAAGCACTCAGCTGGCCTGGACCCCTTCCCCACCCCCATCATTCACTGCTCTTTCCCCTATTTCCTGGTTGTCCAAGGTCCAGGCACCGTAAGAACAAGTGTAGTTTGCACTCTGGTGGGGGAAACAGAAAACTAACTAGAAAACGAGGAAAAGTTGTCACAGGAACATCTGGAAGGAAAGGGGAAGGTTTTGCCAGGGACTTACAGTAAGCACCTCCACTCAATCCCTCCACACCCTCCACACGCTTCCTGGCCCTTGCACCAGAGCTGGGGGATTGCAGCCAGCCATTAGCAGACCAGGAGGAAGCCAGGTGGTCAGAGGTGGAGAGCCCCCCCTCCCCACACACACTCCTTCCTGGCAGAAAGGTGCTGAGGCTGCTGAGGCGCAGTTATCACATGACAGCGGGAGTCACCTTCTGGGAAGCCAGTTCAGCTGATGGAGACAGAGCCTTAGAGGCCTTTGCAGACCCTTCCCGGCCTCAGAACACCCTCCTTCCCAGCTGCCAAGACATCCACCTAAGCCAGCTTCAAGGCCACCTCCGCAGCAAGCCTCCCTGAATCTTCCTCCACTGGCAATTTACAGTAGAACTGGTCCCCAAGTGAATAGGTCCCATTCCCATCTGGGTCTCCTCCCAGATTTGTCGGGAAAGTGTCCGTAAACTGCAACATACAACTGTGGGGTCCTCAGCCTCTGTTAAGCTACTGACCAGTGCCAGGATGTGCCAGAGCCTTTGCCCCAGTGCACAGACTCACGGGGTTGGGGAGAGGAGCTGGTGCTGGAGGTAACTAGAAACAGGAAGGGGGTGCCTGGGAAAACCTCACCAACTGTTCCACAGCCTCTCCAGAGCAGCCGGGATTAGCAGAGGAACAGCCCAGGCTGGAGCCGGCCCAGTGTCGACCCAGAGTCCCTCCTTCTTGGAGGTTTCGATGAGGGTTTATTTGACGAAAGAAACGCTCTCAGTCACATCCACACCATTTACGGTCACATGGGGTGTGAGTGAGAAAAGCATGGGGGGGGTCAGGTTTGAGGGGTGCCAAGCTGAAATGCTCAAGAGAAAAAAAAAAACAAACAAAAAAAGGTGAGGGTTGCTATGGATCCCAGACCAACCGAGGCTTCCCTTCCCTCATAGGTCCCCAGGAAGGAAATTGGGACGCTGCAGAGGCGGTGAGGCCCCAGAGCCCGCGGTGGGCCCACCTGTTGCGCGGGGGAGGGCACCTGGCGCTGGGTGCATCAGAGCCGTGCGTTCCTATGTGCGTGCGTGGGTGTGCGCGCACGTGTACTCAGGCCGCGTGTGCAGGAGCCTTGCGTGCGTTTGTGTGCAGTGCGCGCGCGTGTGTCCCGCGTGTGCTCGGGCGTGGCGGCGGCGGGCGCGCGACCTGGCCGCGGTCGTGCGTGCCCGTCGCTCTGCGCGCCCGCCGCCGGAGCGCAGCATCGCCTCCGGCCAGGAGTGTGCATGCGTGGGGTGAGTGAGCGAGTCGGGGGGCCGGGCGGGGTGGGCTGCGGAGAGCAGCCGCGGGGCGCCGCCGTTCCCAGGACGCCCTGGCACCGGGCCAGCCCCCAGGTCCCGCGGCGAGGCGGCAGCTGGGGCCGGCCGGCGCCCCCATCCCCAGCAGCTGGCCGCGGCCCGGGGGGCAGCGGGAGATGCGAGAGAGGGCGTCGCGAGGGGCCTGCGGGCGGCCAGGCAGAGCCCCGCGTCCTCCCTCCCGAGTGCGGGCCACGGGGGGCGGCCGCGGAAGGGCGGGGCCCCAGGGCAGGCGGCCGGCGGCCCTCTAGGAGCCCCGAGAACAAAAGGAGACGCTGACGGCTCCTTCGTGGTCAAAACAACCTGCGCTGGCGGCGGCCCAAGGCCTGGCCACGGCCTCGAGCCCTCCGCCTTAACCCCTTCGCCGCCGCCTCTCTGCTGCGCCCCGCTGGAGGCCGGAGGCGCTGGCGCTTCCCGGGAGCCGGTTGCGAGCAAACTGAGGACCGCGGCCGGGCGGAGGCGGGACGGGACCCAGGCTCGCCGGGCTCCCGACTGCCCTGCCCTCTCCTCCGCTCCACCTCGCGCCTCCTCCTGCCCCGCCCCCTTTCCCACCTGGATTCCGGATAGACTTGCCAACTCACAGCTACGTGAGGCTGGGAGGGGAGGGGGCACCGATCGAGACCCGACCGCTCCCGCAGACGTTTCTATACCCCACGTCCCTTGCACCTAGGCTTCTGCAGGCGGCGCGCTCTGCACCCTGCATGCGAGGGAGAGAGGTGCTTCCTCTCGAAGGGCGCGGGCGCAGGTATGGCGGGGCCTCAGGCACACACCGCCCCGGGAATTGGATTCCTTAACAAATCCTGATCTTCCCCCTACCCTAAGCGCCCAAGTGTCCATAACCTACCAGTGTCTGGCCTTCTGGCTGTCTCCCTGTCTTTCTCTCTGAGCCCCCGGTGCCAAGACACAAGCTGCTCCTGGACTGTACTCGGGTGCCAGGCAAGCCCTGCGCGGCCCGGAGTGCCCATCCCAACCCGGAGCATTAGGCAGGGTGCGACCCGAATCCCCGCAAAAGGTCGGCGTGGATGTCACGGGTATGCGAGCTCGCACCTCCGGGACTGGCTGGGTCCTGGACAGAACGGAAGGCCAGGCTGGAGCCAACGTGGGCTCCGAAGAACGCCCTGCCTTCTGCACCCTTGGCACCACCCCACCCCTCACCTCCAGCGGGGAAAGGTCTTATACTCGGGTTCCTGGGGAGGGGGCAGGGCCACACACACCCTCCCCAGATGCCAAACGACTCAGGGACTGTCGACCCTTGGAAAGAGCCACCGTTGCTCCTTTCCCTTGAAGCCTAGCGGGGACCTCGCCTGCCAGCCCTCGGGGTCACCCGGCGCCAGGTTCCTGAGCTGCAAGAGTCCAAAGTTCACTGCAGGGAGAGGAGGGGGCAGCTAGGCGTGGGGGTGGGGACGACGAATGAGGAGAACCAGCCCCAGCCGCCGTCGCAACTTACCTCGGCGCTGACCAGACGCAGGTAGCAGCAGAGAGACAGGAAGAGCGCCCAGCAGCGATTCATGCCGACTCCGGGCCCGGCCCAGTGGGGCCCCGGACGCGTAGACGGAGCGCGCCGCCCCCGCAGCCAGGGCGGGGGGCTGGGCAGGAGGGTGGGTTCGGCTCCGCTCCGCGGCGATCAGGCGCTCAGGCCGCTGCAGCCGCCGCCGCGGCTCACCCGCATGGCCCCCGGGCACCGCCGCTCCCGGCCCCGGCTCCGTCGCTGGGGGGCTGGGGAGAACCTGGGCACGAGACCAGGGTCCGAAGCCGCTACCTGGGCGGATCCCGAGCCCGCGCGAGCATCCACGGTCGGGGGGCTGCGTCGCGAACCAGCCAAGGCGTCTAGCCGTGTGGGGGCGCGCAGGGGACTCCAACCTCCAAGAGGAACAGGAACGCGGCAGTCGTCGGCTCGTCTTCACTCGCCGGCTGAAGGCGTTTTCCTCTGCCCGCTGGCTTAGTTTTTTTGCAACATTTTCTGGAAAGGTTCCCCAAATCAGAAAGCGCAAGGCTGGGCACCTCAAAGCCCAAGTCTCCTCAAAAAAACTTTTTCCAAAGTTGGCTTTGCAGCAGCGACTGGAGCACCCGGGCAGGGAGAGGTGCAAACTCCCGCCCGGGCCGGGTGGGGGGGCGGGAGCGTGTGCGCCCTGGCGCGGGTCCCGGGCGGCGGGCACGGCTGCTCCGCGCGCGCGGCGTGCCCGCTGCGCGCTCGGCCGGGCCGGGCCGACAGGTGGACGCGGCGCGAGTCGGTGGGTCGGTCCGCCTGCCGGCTCGCAGCTCTGGGCGTCCTCTGCGGGCTGCGAGCTGCGGCTGCTCCGGCTTTCTCTTTGCAACGAGGCTGGAGGGTGGGCTTTTTTTTTTTTTCCTTTTTGCGCGTGTGTGTATGTGTGTGTGCGCAAAATATCTCTCAGAAATGGAAGATGGGCGCTGGCGGCCGGAGGGGAACCCTCTGGGAGGCAGCGGGGGAGGCAGGCGGCCGCTCCCGGCTGCAGGAGAAGTTGCCACCCTTTCAGCTGTTCCGGCCTTTATAAAGGAGTAGGGAGAGTGCGAGAGGTGGGTGGAGACAGCCTTTCCTCTTCTGGCCGGGAGTCAGCGCCGGGAGGGGGGCAGGCGCTCGGGGAGGGCCTGGGGCGAAGGCGGGGCTCCTAGGGGTCTCTAATAATCAAGTAGCCCCTCTGCCCAGGAATCTGGTGCCGGGAAAAGAAGATCTAGGGGCAATAACCCTCCTTGCCCCACCCTCAGCGTTGGACTACTGACCAATTACGCGCCCACGTGGTTAGGAGGATGTCTCCAGGACCACCAGCAGGAGTCTAAGGCCCCCTCCAGGACTGGACGTTTGCAGTCTGGTGCAGGCATGGTGTCAAAGGACTCTGGCTCTGCAGCCTGGCAGCTTGGATTCAGATCCTGTCCTGGCACTGAGCAGCTGGGTCACCTTGGGCAAGTCACTTCCCTTCTGTGGTCCTCCGTCTCTGCTCAAGGTGGGGAGAGGGTTATTGTTTGGATTAAATGTCAGAATGATCAGAAAACACCCGCTGGGAGCCAGCTGCAAGGTGGACCCCAGACTCCACAGCCGCACCGTTTGGCTGCAAGCTGAGTCTGCATACCCTCCTCCTAGCTGGTTGCCTGGCACATAACAGGCGCTGGAGCATGGGCTGGATTTGAATTTGTTGAACTGAAAAATCACATGAGCCCCCACAACCCTGCCGCATCCTCCTGGGCTGCCACCATGATTGTGCAGTCACCCTGATTGTTTACTACCTCCCTCAGCCCGGTTCCCGCCCACCCACACCAGCATTCACACAGTTAAAGCCTTCCACCCCCAGCGCAGGGAAGAGCTGTGTCCCTGCCTTCAGCAGTCACACTGTCACGGTGACACAGTCACACGCACACCGAGCCCGGCACATACCACGGGACCCACAGACTCACTGTATCACACAGCCTCCTGGCTTTAGGGCACCTCCACGCCATCCTCAGTCTGTGTCACCAGCCCACCTGCCCTTTGTACCCCAGTGCATCCCTTTGGGACCTTGACCTGCTCCTCACACCCCTGGCTGCCTCTTCTTGGACCTGGACAGGGTGGTGCAAGCCCAGGGAGGATTTCCCAGTGGAGCTCTTTAGAGATGGGCACAGGCACCCACCCTCCTTCCTGACGGCCTGGTGGTGTGGCCAGGAGGCAGCCTGGGGAAGGTGGCCTGGGATTCAGATCTTGGAGTGTCATTCAACCTCTCCGTACCTCGACCACCTCCTCTGTAAATTGGAGCTGTGTATGTGGTTGGAGGAAGGGATTTCAAGGAGGCATGAGGGAATTTTAGGGGTGATGGAAATGTCCGCCTTCTTTGTGATGGGCTCGTGGTGGAAGTATGTGTCGAGACTGAAATGCAGTTCGTAGCTCGGTACACCACGTGTGCGAGAACGTTCGCCCACCTCATGGAGTGGTCTGGAGCTCAGATGAGAATCCATGTTAATACAAACCCCTGCCCTGAGGGAGCCCCATCCAGAAGGATAAGGAGGCAAGGTGACAAGCACGATGATTTGATGTCCAAAGATTTAAAAACCCTGTTCCACTGGACAGCTGGGCAATCCTGACCTTGACCTGTGTCCTCACCTAGGAGTACAGTAATAGCTACCGTGATTGTTGAGCTGAGGTGGGGAGTGTTTCTTCAGTCCATGTAGCTTCCATGCTTCCCTGAAATGTTACTGCTGTCCGACAAGTGGGGAAACTGAAGCCCAGAGGGGCTAAGCAACTTGTTCAAGGTCACACAGTGAGAGCAGCATGAGTTGAACCCAGGTGGTCCAGCTACAGAGCCCACATGCAAACCACTAAGCTGGGCTGTTTCCCGGCAGGCGATGATGATGATGATGACACATTTTACATGGGGCTTGCATGAATGTCAAGTGCATTCATACACACGAATGTGCTGCCCTGATAGGAGCTCTGCCTCTGGACAGAGCACAGAACTTGGCTTGGGACACATGTGAGGGGTGGGGCGAGGCTGTTCATTCAAAGCTGAGTGCCTACTGCATGCAGATCCTATGTGAAGCACTGAGAGATGCAAGCTGAGCCCCTACTGTGTACAAATCCTGCATGTAGCACTGAAAGATGCAACCTGAGCTCCTACTGTGTGCAGAGCCTGTGTGAAGCATTGAGAGATGCAACCTGAGCACCTACTGTGTGCAGATTCCTATGAAGCATTGAGAGATGCAACCTGAGCACCTACTGTGTACAGATCCCGTATGAAGCATTGAGAGATGCAACCTGAGCCCCTACTGTGTGCAGATCCTGTGTGAAGCATTGAGAGATGCAACCTGAGCACCTACTGTGTGCAGATTCCTATGAAGCATTGAGAGATGCAAGCTGAGCACCTACTGTGTGCAGATCCTGTGTGAAGCTCTGAGAGATGCAACCTGAGCACCTACTGTGTACAGATCCCGTATGAAGCATTGAGAGATGCAAGCTGAATACCTACTGTGTGCAGATTCCTATGAAGCATTGCGAGATGCAAGCTGAGCACCTACTGTGTGCAGGTCCTGTGTGAAGCACTGAGAGATGTGGTGAGAAAGGAGACCCAGTCCTGGTACCCAGGGACCTCCCAGGTCAGTCAGTGTGAGATAGATCATCACAATTCAGGTGTCTTTGTACATGAGTTAGAGGTGGCAGGACAAGGAAGAGTAGAGGCATCAGGGACTACATGGCACCTGGACCTGAATGCCATGCAGAGCAGAGCGCCTTTCCTGCACCCTCCCCTTGCAGGCAGGCAGCTCTCTAAAGCACACCCCTGCCTCTTCCTCCTGGCACCTCCTCCAGGGAGCCCACCAGACCTGGTGCTTACCCTGGGTTCCTTCAGTGTGTACCCCATGGTATCATCTTGTCATTGCCTGTTTACCAGTCTAGCTCTAGACAGTTCAGGGAGCTCCCTGCATACAGTAGTTGCTCAATTAAACATCTGCTGAAAGAATGGATAAACGTCTCGCCTATTTCTTTCTCTGAATCCTGGATGTTCCGTGGTGTGGGGACCTGTGGGGTGCCCCCCTCATGGGAGCATAATGAAAACTCTTGAGGTATCAGACCTGAGAAGGACCCGCCCATCTTCCACATTAGGGCCACACTCTCTAGTAGGGCTAGGAATGGGTGTGGCCCTCTGGGTGGAGACTGCACCTCTTAACTCCATTCCCAGGCCCCTAGCAGGTGCTGAGTGCCCAAGTGGGGTCCCCCCAAGGCTGGGGGACTGTGCACTTAGCACCATCTAAGCCCCTTCATTAACATCATCCTACACCTGGGAGTGGGGCCAGGACCCTGCTGGGTGGGGAAATGCCCAGGAAGGAGGGGATTAACCCCAGGAGTCCAGCCCTCAAGTCCCGGAGGGTGGGGACTGGATGTGTGAACTGGGTCCCTTCGCTCTCCCAGAGGGCACCCGCATCAGCTGTCCTCCCCTGGAGGAGGAGGAAGTGGGGCTACTAAGGGGACAGTCCCAGCCCCTGCAGTACCTCACTGCCAGCAGCTCCCCAGGCACCCTGGATGTGCTGTCCCTCTGCTCCCTCCTGCAGGCTTCCCTCAGTCCCCCCGTGAGGGGAGTAGTGCTGGTGCATGTGCCCATTTTACAGATGAGAAAAATGGGACTCAGCCAGGGCAAAGGTGAGGCTTCCGATCAAAGGCCACAGGTCAAATCCCTACTCCACCACTTACCAGCTTTGTGACCTCAGGCAAATTAACCTTTCTGAGCCTCACTGTGAAATGTAGCCACGGATGCACCCACCGCCCTGCGTAGGTGAGGGCTGAAAGCACACAGCCCTGCCCAGATGTTGGTCTTGCAGCGGTCGCTGCTCCCAGCTGTGTGCGCATGCTCGCGCACCTGCATCCTGTGCACCTGGCTGGAGTTCCAGAGCTTGTGCTAGGAAGAGGGCAGGGACTGGAAGGGCCAGGAGTGAGGGGTGGGGTCCTCTCAGAGCCCTGACCTTTCTGTTTGGAGCCCCACCACCCTGCTGAGACTCTGGCCACTGTGCTGGGGACCCGCAGGAAGGCCGGCAGGCGGGCAGAGCCCAGGCCTGGGCCAGCCTGGAGAGCCCACCCTGTGGCCTTGGGCTTGTCTATGTACAAAGGCGCGGGAAGCGCAGTGTTTGTTTTCCTGGGGCTGAGCCCTTGCCTTTTTAGCTCCTCCAGGCTCCAGACAAGGAAGAGGATGTGGATGTTTGGACGTCTCGGGCTGCTCCATCTACCTGCCCTGAACACTGGCTGGAACTGGACGAAGCCCTCCTGGGGTGACGGGAGCAGGGCAGATGGGCTGGGAGATGACCCCCACCTTGGTACAGGAAGGCCACCTCTCCCCAGGGAAGGCCCTTGCTTGGGGTGGGGTGGACCAGACAGACTCCTAGCCTGGGCCAGCCCAGAGGAGACTTCTAGGCCTCCAGCACCCCAAGTATCAGGGCAGCGTTACTGCAGAGCCATGCCTCTTCCCTGAGCCTACAGTCCCATGAGGAAGGTAGGACAAGGTGACCAGAGAGGAATGGGAGGCTCCCCGAGTCCTCTCCTACCCCACGGAGTGCTGGTGCTCACACCTGGGGAAGAGGAGACGGAGGCTCAGAGAGGCACACCAGCTTGCTCTGCATCCCCCAGAAAGGAAGTGGCAGTGCCAACATTTGACCCAACGCTGCAGTGTCAAAGCCACTTCCATGTTATATGACGCCTCCCTGTGACCGCCCATGGTGGCGCACACTTATGATCCCATGACTGACGTGGGAGGCTGAGGCAGGAGGATTTTAAGGCCAACCTCTGCAACTTAGCTAGACATATATATATATTCTCTCTTTGTGAGAGAGACAAAGAGAGAGTCAATTTTATTGATTTTTCCATCTGGCCTTTGTTTCTCCAACACTTGGTTGTGTACGTGGTGCTGGAGTTCGAACCTGGGTCCTCACGCATACCAGGCAAGCGCTCCAACCACTGAGCAACCACTTCAGCCCACAAGACCCTATCTTAAGATAAAAAAATAAAAATAAAAATAAAGAGGGCTGGGGATGTAGCTCATTTGGAAAGTGGCCCTAGATTCAGTCCCAATATGAAAACAAAAAAATCCACACGATGCTTCTCCTGAATCTGAGTTGTGTAGCCCTTTGCATGTCCTGATGCACCCAGAAAAGATGTGGGCTTGGAGGAGGCTCCACAAGGCTGGGGCGGGAGGGTTCAGGAGCTCCCAGGACCACCCATCGCCCCAGGGCAGGAAGACATTTGCCACCCCAGGAGGGAAGCTGTGTCCTAGAAGAGGGTCAACCGGCCCTCTGCACATCAGGGTGCACTTCCTGCCCCCTCCTGAGGATCCCACTGGGGCTTCTGGAAGGGAGAGGGCAGGAGGCAGAGGGCCAGGCAGGTAGGAGGCGGCCCCTCTTGGTGCGCTTGCCAAACAGAGCCATTTGTAACTTCAGGAATGTGGCAGGACTGTCAAAGGAATGGGAAGCCAGCCACGGTATAAAAGTCAAGAGTTTCTCATCAGTATTCATAAGAGCAAATGCTCCGTGGCCCTGCTCGTCAGGCCGCTGCTCCAAGTCCCCCTCCAATTCAAACTGCACAACAAGGGTGGCTTAGCGGTTATGGCACTCGCCTGATGTGCGAGAGGGCGCGGGTTCGAGCCCCAGAACCACGTTTGCAATGAGATGTTGGAGCAACAAAAGCCACATGAAAAACTAAATCAAATTCATTCTCCGCCCCCCTGTCCCTCTCTCTTAAAAAAATAAAAATTAAAAACCCTGCAGAACAAGCCTGCAGGAGCTGGGCCGTCACCACCCCTTTATCCATGGGGAAGCCAAGGCCTCCAGCTTTGGTCGGGGGTGAGGAGGGCAGAACTGGGATTCGAACCCGGGCCCCTGGCACCAGCGTCGCTGCGTGGACCAGGCAAGGTGAAAAGCGCCTGCCCTGCTCCACCAGGACCCCACCCTCCCTGCAGTTCCTGGGCTCTCTCTACCTTCCTCTCACTTTTGCTGGGAACCTAAAAAGAAAGCTTTCGTTAAAGTCAAACTTGGTAAAGTGTAGCCTCCCAGTAGTCCAGGGAAAGTTTAGTAGCCCCATTTCACAGACAGGAAAACCGAGTCCTGTGCTCAGAAAAGCAAAGGCCAAGGCCTCTGTGTCCCCAACTGTTGAATGCAGGCCCGGACAGCCTGGTTGTGGGGCCCCCAGGGCGATCTCACCGAAGAGTTAGGTGTGACGCCAGCTCACCACTGGGGAGCCCCTGCCCTCAGCGGGGCTTGCAGGCCGAGGCAGGCAGGCAGAAAGACCAGACAACTGTGCCCTTGCCCAGGGCGGTGGTCACCAAGTCAATAAGAAAGGAAGGGAGGCGGCCAGCAGGTGTGGCTGACTTCTCAAAGAGCATGTCCCTCTGAAATATCATTCGTGGTCCCAGATGGGGGCTGGAGGCCCCCGGGAAATGGCCTTCCCTCCTCCTCTCCTCTCCCCCTTGGGACCATCTCCTCGTCCAGGGCTCACTGTGTTGTGGGGCCTGTGTGAGTCTGATTCTGCAACCTGCCACACCTAGAACCTAGCAGATGCATGCAGGCAAGAGCGCCCGGAGACCGGGAGCCCAGGTTACAGCTCCTCTCACTCCATGAGGCTCCCTGGTTGGGGTCGCCAGCCTCCTTCCCAGTCCCCACAGTGGCAGCAGAGTGGAGACGCCCTGCCCTAGTTACAGAGAACACTGAGGCACAGAGAGGGACAGTGACTTCCCTAAGATCGCTCAGCTGCTTACAGACCTAAGTCCCAGGACTCCCAGGAAGTACTCGAGGGGAAGGAAGAGAATAAGTTGGAAATGTGGATCTGTCTGCCCGCGGGGTGATGAGTCTTCCACTGGGTGTGCAGGAGTGGTCGTGAGCGGGCCTGGGGAGATGCATGGGTCTGTGCATATGGGCATCCGTGTGCAAGCCAGTGTACACAGGCCTGAGTGGCCAGGAGAACGAACGCCCCCAGGCAGCCAGGGATGGCCACGCAGGAGACACCCGGGGTGCCAGCTCTTGGCCATGTAGGCCTGCGGGTCCCGCGTGCAGGCCAGGCGAGGGCCTCCCCTCCCTGAGACCTCACCTCCCGTCCATCCCCCACCTCCCCAGCTCCTTCCTGTTTTGATGGAAGGAAACATTTTTCAGCTTTTTCCTTCTTTATTTTTCCAGACGGGTGACTCGCTCGGGAAAGGAATTCCCCCCTCCCCAAGCCAGCATAATACCTATGTATCGATGCCATAGATCCAGGCCCATCCTGTTGTGCCGGGACAGTCATGGTTATTTTTGGGTGCTTTACGGGGGTGGCGCCCCAGGGGAGGGGATGTGGGGGGTGCTTGCTGCCTTCTTCCAGGCCATGTCCCCCTCCCGGGTTCCTCCCCACCTCCATCGTCCTCCCGGGGTTCTGGGAGGAGGGAAGGAAGCCTGCTATGCCGGGGTATAAATAACCCAGGTGGTTACTCAGCCACTGAGAACATGATAACATGAGTCACCACGTGAAATCAAGAAGAGCGCGCGCAGCCCTGCACCGCCGCCCCGGGCAGGGCAGTGGGCTACGAGCAGGGAGCTGTGTCCCCTGGCATTCCACGCAAGGTCTCCGACCTCTGCCCAGCCCGGACCCTCGCCCTTCTCATCTGGAGTGGGGGGTGGGTGGCTTCTGTCCCAAGCCTCCCGGAGCCAGGACAGGAAGGAGGGCCAGGACTGAGCTCTGGGCATCGTTGATTCCTTTCCCTGTGCCAGTCCCATGTCAGGGTGCAGAAGAAGTCCATTGGAATTTCTGGTCCCCTCACCCCATGCCCAGGAGAAGAGGCTGATGGGACCTGTGGTGCAGGAGTAGGGGGCTTGGCCATGTGACCCTGATTGAGGACAATCCACTGATACCTTCCTTTGGCTGCCTAGCTGTAAGGTGGGGACAGAAACAGGACACATCAAGGTGGCCCAGCCAGTGTCAGCCCAGGCAGCAAGGCTGGGCTGCCAAGTCCAGGACCTGGCTCTGGCAGGCCAGGGTCAGAAGCCAGCCCCAGCCCTGGCCTCCTCACCCAAGCCCTCAGCTCCAGCTCATCTCCAGAGCAACAGAGGCTGGACCCCAGGTTGCCATGGCAATGGGCTCTGGAGCCTGCCAGGCAGAGGCTCCTGGCCACCACGGGCTGCCAGGCCTGGTGGCGGACAGAGGGCCACGTGGGAGGGAAGAGACCACAGCACCTGTCCTGGTGGGAGGGTGTTGGGCGGGGGGGAGGGGTACAGCTGGTGCTGCTGTCCTGGTCTCTCAGGCAAGGTGCCAGGGTGTCCCATTGGCCTTTATATTGCCACCCCTGGGTGCCAGCCTTAGCCCCGTGTGGGGAACAGAAGCAGGTGGAGAAGTAGCCGTCTTGGCTGTTGGGAAGTCACGGCTGACGGCTTTGGCACCGGGACACTGGGACCCCCTCCTCCACTCAGCACTCCCGTTCCGCCTTTGGCCTCCGTCCCAAGGGCAGGGTCCCCAGCACCCATGCCCCACCTGCTCCCTGACCCCTGACCTTGATTCTTCTCCAAGACGCACAGGGCCCGGCCCGCCCCTGCCCCTGCCCAGACAGCTTGGCACGGCTGAGACCCCGCCATTCAATGGCAGCCCGCCCTCGGCCCCTGGAACAATGGGGGCTCCAGGAATATTGTCCGCCTGGGCTGAATCAAACACTCTAAATTTAGCCCATCTGATGCGTCCTCCGCTTCCTGCCCCTGCTGCCCTCCTTTCAAGACGATGAGGTCACCCCGGAACTGCCCGCCCGCGGCCAGGCCCAGGGGGTTTCCAGGTCCGGGGTGCTCTGCTGCTCCTGGGGGCAAGAGGTGCGCACCCCCTCCCTCCCTCCAGGCCCTGCCCGCCCATCTGGCAACCCCAGCCCAGGGCTCAGCCCCGGGAGCTTCACCAGAACAACCTAGGGCTGCGTGGAGGGCCCAGCGCCCAGGAGAGAGCAGTGAACCGGCTCGTCCCTGCCCTCGCGGAGTTGAGTCCAGAGAAAGAAGGACCGGCCACAAGCACACTGTGAAGGGGCCCGGCCACCTTAGGGAAAGAGGCATGAAGGAGATAAATGAGGGAAATGTGATCCTGCCACCGGGGTGAGTGAGGGCATCCGCTTGGAGAAGGGGTCAGGGGAGGCCTCTCTCGGGTGACATCTGAGCTGAGGCTTGGGTGACCAGAAAGAACTATTCGAAGATCTGGGTGGGGCTGCACCCTCCAGGCCACAGGAGGGTGAGGGCAGACGTCTGGCTCCAGGCACCGCCAGGCCAGGGTGGCCGCAGGGAGGGCGCAGGGCCACTATGGCCCGTGTGAGGAGCAGCCCCGCCCCAGGGCGATGAACAGGGGCCACATGCTGGACTCAGGTTTCACAGGACGAGTTGCTGCCACGTGGACAGGACGAGGAAGTCGGGAGCAGACTGACAAGAATCAAGCATCTGCTGCCAGAAGGCACTTGCAAGAGTTGCCTCCACAGTCCTTTCGTGAGTCACTGTGGCCCAGAGAGGGCATGTGTCTTGCCCCAGGTCACACAGCAAGTCAGCCATTCCCTGGAACATCTTTGATAGTAGTGGTAAGAGGTACTTTGTCACCTGATTCAGCCAGCAGCACCCCAATTTTCAGGCTGAGCTACTGCCCCATCCAGGCTCCAGTTGGGATGGGGTAAGGCAGAGCCCAGTTGCACTATCCCTGAGGGGTAGGAGGGGTCCTGTTCCCTATCACAGCCCCTCCCTGAATGACTCCCCAAAGGTCCACTCTCCTGCTCTGCCAAGAATCCAGGATGGCAGGGAGTTGGGGTCTCTGATGTCGCTTTCCAGAGCCAGCACCCATGTGCCAGCCTCAGGGGTGGAAGGGGGATCTCCAGATCTCGTCTGGAACAGGGAGGCTGACCACAGAGAGCTGTAGAGGAGGACAGGGTCTCTGCTGGGGGATGTCCCCTGTTGGAGCTGCCTGGGCTCCAACCACCTGGCCTGCTCCCTCTGCTTCCACCCGCCATGGTGGGGGTGCTGGGACCTGGCAACAGGCCCCCACCCACCCTGCAGTGCCTGTGACCACAAGGGCTTGGTGTGGGCTTTTAATGCGGTTGCAGCCTCAGCCCAGGCCCTGGCTCAGCCTGGACTCCTGGTCTGTGGCCTCCCTCCCTCCCCCTGGTGTCCCCTATCCCTGGCCAATTAGAGGAAATAGAAAACTTCCCTGTGCCCGCCAGAGGGTGGGGCTGGAAGGGGAGCAAATGGGATGCTGGGTTAGGGCCCTGAGTCAGGGCCCACAGACCTCAATTTGAGCCCTGGCTCAGCTGTGTGACCTTGGGCAAGTTACTAAACCTCTCTGAATGTTGTTTTCTTCATTTGTCTAACAGTAGTAGTAACAGTGCCAACCTGCTGGGGTTCTTGGGATACAGTGATTGTTCTTAGGTGAGTAACTGGCGGGTAAAAGGATATGGGGCAGTTCATGCTCCCCAGCTGGTCCCAGAGTGTCGGGATCTTCTGCTGAGGGTAAGGTGCAGCTTGAGCAGCCGGACACAGACACCCACCCGCTCATGGGAGTCGATTTTCTGGAGTCACCCGCAGCCGTGCTGATGGTAGGGCCGGGTGAGGCCCCCGTTCCCAGCCAGTCTCCCTCAGCCTTGAGCCAGCGCTACCCTCTCCCCTTGGCCAGCAGGACCCTGGCCAAGAAGGCTTTATTTTTAAACCTCGAACAATGGCTGGCTGGGCACGGCCTCTCCTCAGAGGACAGAGAGAGCGTGGAGGGAGGGGAGCCGCACTTCCCAGGCCAGCATTCCTCACCTAGACAGGTGCCAGGACGCAGCCCTTCCTCCAAGGTGGGCAGAGACTACTCGCACTCCTCGAGCCGCCCCTCACCCCTTCTCACCCCAGGACGTCAGGATTCTGGAATCTTCCGTGGTCCTCACCCCCACCAGACAGGCATCAATGAGCACACTGGCTGCACGGTCAGAGTGGCTGGCAGGATCCTGAGGTCGGGCCCCTCCAGGGCGCTGGCTGAGACGCCCCTTCCACCCTCACAGCTCCCGGGGCTGGACATCCTGTCTCTGGGGAAGGCTCCTGCCCACCCTGCCCAGCACCCATGATGCACTAACGCTGTTCAGGAACCCCTTGCTCACTGCTCTCTGGAAAATTCCTGAATCTGCACAGCAGGAGGACGGTGTCCCTGACAGTGACCTGAGGCTGCCGAAGAGCTGGCCAGAGTGACGCCTAGGAGTCCTGGTTATACTGTCAGCTCCTGGGTGAACTGGAGTGAGACCCACAGCAGTTCTGACCCATAATCTCCACTTCTGTGCAGCAGGGACGGGCAGCCACTCCATCCCCGTCACAAGGCGAGACGGGGCTTGTAAGCCGGGAGGTGCTGCGCACACAAGACACTGGAAACGGGGGCCCCAGCCTGGTGGTCCCCATCGAGAACCACAGACCCCACACCCAGGCCAGACAGCCCTGCTTCTCTGCCAGCTCTGTCACTACCAGTCTCAGACCTGGGCAAGGTGACACGGTCGCCACCTTCTCTTCATCATCTGCAAATTGAGCTAATGGGAGTGCGTTTCTCACAGACTGAGGCAAAACAGCGCAATCAATAGGTGTGGACTCCAGGGGCTGGAGCGGTGGCTCAGCGGTTCCGGTGCTCGCCTGGCAAGCACGAGGACCGGGTTCGGGCCCCAGCACCACGCACACAACAACATACCGGAGCAACAAAGGCCACGTGAAAAACTAAATAAAGTTGATTCTCTCTCTCTCTTTAAAAATAAACTAAACTAAGCGTGGACTCTGACCGGATGCAGCCACTCGTGCATAAGCGTGCACCAGCCGCCGTGGCTGAGCCTGGTGTGGACAAGAGCAGGACCGAGCGTGGGCATGGATTTGCACTTAGGCCAGAGTCCAGGTGTCCGTGTGTGTGCACCAAGGTCTGGGGCACATGTGAGTGCCCAGGGCCTGGAGTGGGACATCACAGCCCCTCCCTGCAACCCTGCCATTGAGGTGGGACTGCGGGATAGGTCCCCTCCTCACCAGCATCTCTTCCTGCTAGAAGGAGAGCACAGGCCACCAAGGTTCCCGAGCCTGGCCACACCCCAGTCTCAACGGGAGACTTGTAGGAGAGGGGAGTGCAGAGGTCAGAGGGCTCCGACTGGACTTGGCTCTCCTGCCCGTGGTGTCCCGAGTCATTTTCTTGGCCATCTCCCCCAGCCTGTGAACACGGGGACTCTGTTTTGTCCACCGCTGGGCCCCAGCATCCAGAACAGTGCCAGGTACCCAGTAGAGGCTCAGCAAGCGTTTGGAGGAGCTTTTGCAGGTGTGAGGTGCCCAGGGAGGTTGTGTCATCGTTTTCGAGGTGTGATTTCTCTCATGCAAACTCTCCAAGGTCACAAACTCTCCAAGGTCGACCCTGCTGCATGGCCACCACCTCAATGAGAACGCACCTCAGTGCAACTTGGCAGGGCCCTGTCTCAGAATAAAAAATCGAGGAGCTGGAGCAGTGGCTCAGCACTTACGGCGCTTGCCTGGCATGTGCAAGTATGCGAGTTCAAACCCCAGCACCACGTACACAACAAAATGTCAGAGCAACGAAACCATGTGAAAAACTCAATATTGATTCCCTCTCTCTCAGTGTCCCTCTCTCTTAAAAATAAATAAATAAACAAATAAATAAATAAAATTGAAAACGCAGGCCTGGGAATGAGGCTCGCTGGTTAAGTGCCCCAGTGACAAAAAAAAAAAAAAAAAAAAAAAAACATGGAAAAGAGTACTCCATGCCCCTTTCCTGGGCCACCAGGGGACATCGCTCTCCACTCCCCATCCCCGGCAGGCACTGAGGTGCCTTCTGCCACCAGAATCTAGCCTTTTCTGAACTTCCTTGTAAGCGGGAGTGGGATCCAATTCCCACGGCCATGGCTCAGACCAGGGGCCGGTCAGAGGTGACAGGTGACAGGCCTGGCCTGGGGAAGGTGAAGGAAGGGTCGAGAACTGGACTTGAGAGGAATCCTTGGCCAGGCGAGAGTCGGGGCCTGGGGTGGGGCAGGCTTGCTCTGGGGCAGGTGTCCAGAGCCTACGAAGTCCCCTCCCGAGCAGAGGGCAGGATACTTTCTGGTTGGGGTGGGAGGGACACGAGCTTCCACACCCTCTTGCACATACAGGAGGATCGCAGGCCAGGCGCAGGCAGATGGCACCAAGTTCGATGCCCGTCTTCTCTGCCAGGAGAACCTTCTCCAGGCTGCGTGGGGAGAGGTGGGCATGGTGGCCAGGAGAGGGCAGGGGAGGCCCAAGCTCGCTGAGCCAATGGTGAAGGCACGGCTTCCGTGGAAGGTCATCCCACGAAGGGTCCGCTCCCCTTGCCTGGGAGGGGACTCGAGGTTGCTCCTTCAGTTGGCAGCAGGTGGCATTTTCCGGGGGCACCACACTGGCATCTTGCATCTGCCTGCTCCGCCCACAGCGCGGTGCAGACTGCCTGCAGGCAGAGGTGGGGTCTGCGCTCCCTCTCCTGGGGCCCGGGCGGACGAGAGTGGAGGGAGCTCCATGGCCCCTGAGGACGGGTCATGAAAAGCAACGCCTGGCTCCCTGGACACTGGCCTCTGCTGCCCCAGGAGGAAGCTCAGCCGCCCACACAGAGTCCCAAGTGCAGCCACTGACCACAGCTGCGTGAGACCCCGAGCCGACTGCCTTGCTCAGCCGTTCCCTACTTCCTGACCCGGAAGCCATGAGCAGCACACGCTGATTCTTACAGTTTTAAGCTGCTAACCTCGGGCTGCTTTGTTATGCAGCAGTAGCTAATGGATCATGATCACGGCCAACCCTGTTGTCAAAATCGTTCACCACCCACCACCCGAACCCAGGCCCCTGTGGTTTGCAGCCTGGACGGCCGCAGCAACCTCCTGACTGGCCTCACAGAGACCAGGGCGGGTCTGCAGGACGGACTGCTCCAAGCCCTCCAGAGACTCCCACTGAGCCCTGATAGTGACCCACCAACCCTGTGCAACCTGCCCCCATGACCTATGACCTCAGTTCCTCCCACCCCCTAACTCACTCTGCTCAGCTCCTGGGGCTCTGGGCTGTTTCCCAAAACACCCCAAGCACACCCCTTCCTCAGCCATCGCCTATGCTGTTCCCACCACCCAGGGTTCCTTCCCCCTCCCAGTTCCCTCCTTGGGCTCAGCCTGAATGTGGACTGTCACCTACTTGGCAGGGCCCCCCTGTCCCTTTAGGAGAGAGGTTGAGACCTCTCTCTGTTTTATTTTTCTCAACGGAACATTCCAGCTCCTATTGATGGTGGTAAATTGTATCTCAGTCTTCTGTCACCTGCCTGCTCCATTATCACATGAGCACCTTGCCAAGGGGGACTTCCTTTCCACTTTTTTACCTTCTGTGTCCAGAGCCTGGCACAGGGTATATCTGTGAATGAATGAAATTAATGAAAGACTCCAGAACTTTTCCACCCAGCTGAAACCCCTGAGGGTGAGATAGAAAAAGAACACCCAGCCCTTCAAGACAGTTGCTCTCAGAAAAAAAATAAAATAAAACCCAGCCAGGCATGGAGGTGCACACCTGTAATCCCAGTGATTCAAGCAGACTGGGCAGGAGGCTCCCAAGTTCAAGGCCAATCTGGGCAATTTGGCAAGACCCTTTTCTCAAATTAAAGTTGCAAAGGACTGTGGATGTGGCTCCGTGGCAGATCACCTGCCCTGGGCTCAACCCTTAGTACCAAGAGAAAAAAAATTCAACTAAAAAGTGTGCAGAGGGGGCTGGAGCGGTGGCTCAGTGGTTGCGGCGCTTGCCTGGCATGCATGAGGACGCGGGTTCGAACCCCAGTACCACGTACACAACAAAGTGTTGGAGCAACAAAAGCCACATGAAACACTGAATAAAATTCTCTCTCTCTGCCTCACGGTCCCTCTCTCTTTAAAAAAAATAATTGTGCAAAGGATCCAGATAGACATTTCTCCAAAGAAGACATACAAATGGCCAATAGGCACGTGAGAAAAAGTTCAGCATCACTAATCCCCAGAGGGATGCAAATCAAAACCACAGAGAGACATCACACAACCCGGTGAGAGTGGCCATCGTCAAAACACAAAAAACAGACAGTGCTGGTGAGGATGCAGGGAAGGGAAGTCCCAGATGCGGTTGAGGGGAAGGGGCGGTTAGCACAGGCGCCATGGGAACGGCAGGGAGGTTCCGCAAAACACTGGAAGAACCACTGTGATCCAGCTATCCCGCCCCCCAGTACAGAGCCAGAGCGGAGGAGAACAGCGGGCCGAGCCCAAGGCCTGAGCCGAGCCCGAGTTCTGACCCCAAGCTAAGTCCCATCGGTGGATTCCGGGGGGAAAGAGAATGTGGCCCTTACCTGTGGACCCCCACGCAGGCGGAAGAGAAGGAAGTTCTGCCATTGGCAGCCACGTGGGTGAGCCTGGAGGACATGGCCTGGGGGAAGCCCGGGCAGGGAGACAAAGCCTTGTGTTCTCAGTTACGTGGGGAAGTGGAAAACGTGGCTCTTCAGAAGTAGAGGGAAGGGGCGGGAGGAGGGAGAGGGTGGTTCACCGTGCAGGGCTGCAGGTGGGTTGGAGGATGACTTCTCACTCCTGTAGTGTGAGCCTATCTCAATATAGCTGGGAGGATCTTGAAGGCTCCCAACATGAACAAATGATAGCGTTTACGGTGACGGATATGCTCATTATCCTGATCTGCTGGGTACACGGACTGAAACGTCACGCGCCGTACTCCATAAAATGCAAAAGTATTATTTGTCAATCAGAGAAATGCAGATCAAGACTACAGTAAGATTTCACCTCACTCCAGTCAGACTGCAAAGAAGAAGAAGACAGACAAATGCTGGAGGGGCTGTGGGGAGATAGGAACTCTAGCACGGTTGGTGGAATTGCAGACTGCTCCAGCCGCTCTGGGAAGCAGGGAATTAGGGATGGGGGCCGCAGCCGTGGCTCACTGCTTACAGTGCTTGCCTGGCATGTGCGAGGACCTGGGTTTGAACCCCAGCACCACATACACAACAAAGTGTCAGAGCAACGATGGCCACATGAAAAACTGAATAAAATTGATTCTCTCTTTCTCTTTCTCACTGTCCCTCTCTCTCTCTTTAAAAAAATAAAATTAAAATAGGGATGGATCCACCATATGACCCAGATCTTCTGGGTATTTTCCCAGAGGAGTTTGAATCAGCACATGACAGAGACACAGCAAAATCAATGTTCACAGCAGCTCAATTTATAATAGCTAAACTATAGAATCAACCCAGATGCCCTCCCTGGATGAATGGATCCAAAGACTGTGATAAATATATACACTAGGGAATTCTACTCAGCTATTAGAAACAACTCTATTACAGCCTTTGAAGGTAAATGGATGGCAATAGAAGAAATCATGCTGATTGAAGTTAGCCAAATCCAGAGAGTCAAGGGTCAAATGTTTTCCCTTATTTATGGAGGCTACGGCAAAACCCAGGCTTGAGTGAAAGG
>PVKS010021566.1:0-34987 GCA_004027875.1 Aplodontia rufa | reverse complement strand
AAAAAAACATTTTTCCCCCTCTGATGCTGGGAAATCAAACTTGGTACCTTGCATGTGCCAGGCAAGTGCTCTGTCCCAGAGTTACATCCCCAGAACCCAGGTATCGTGATTTCCAAACCAGTATAGAATGACCATCTCATAGAAAATGCTAGAAAGAGGGCCTGGGGTGGTGGCTCAGTCGTACAGCATGTTCCTGGCATGAGCAAGGGCTCAGGTTTCCTCCCTAGCACCACATACACAACTAAGTGGAGGGAAAAAAGAAAAAGAGGAAAAAAAATAAAATGAACTCTCTCTCCTTAAAAATGGGGGAAATGCTATAAAAAGAACCCACCAGCTGATCCAAATCTGAAAAAATTCACCAACAGATTGAAACAAAATGAGAGGGAGATCCAGAGAAGCAAAGGGTGAAGGTTCCTGAGGAGCCTCCTTGGAACCAGGTGCCTGTCTCTGAGTCTCGAGTCTCCAGCATTTCTACTTCGACTCCGAAATTCGTTTAAAAGAATGTACCCTTGGGCACAAGCCACAAGCATTCAACTCTGAAACACAATATTATATGATCACAATTACCTCCAAAATGCACATTTGAGAATATGAAGAATTCTATGCTTCAAAGAAAAATTTAAAAGTAGAAAAAGCAACCACACCAAAAACCTTCTGTGGAAAGATAAAAATAAAACCAAAATATGGGGTAAGCCTTCAGTTTTCCACTTGCAAGTTTTATCAAATGATATAATTTTGGTGCATCCCAGTTTGTACTAAATAGTCTCTATTGTATACGGGAAACCAGATGAGGATGTTTTAGTCAGAGAAGAACTTATATTATTCTCAGATACACTGGACAGAATTTGGTTACTCAATAAGTCAGATTATGTTTCTGATTAAGCAATGCGCTGGTTAAATATAGGACTTCAACCAGCAGCAGATTACCAGTGGTTTGCTATTGTTCGGTTTTTCACAAAGGAGCAATTATTTGAGAAACCAGGGATGGAGAAAAGAAAGGAAGCCTGTTTTGGAAATAATATAAAAGAATTTAATTTGCAGTTTTTGGAAGGAAAGAAGAATTAAGTCAAAATAAAGTTGGTGGTCTGGGTTTGGGGACCTCAACAGGCCCAATACTGAAAAAAAGAAAATAAAATAGATGTAGAAATACAAAGCTATCATCATAGTTTCAGTTGTGCATTAGGAAAAAAATAAGAGGAAAATGACTAAAAAAAAAACAAACTTTATTTGGCCTGAAAATTGAGATTTTCATTATGCCTTCAGTCAAGGGTTTTTTTTTGTTTTTGTTTTTGTTTCTGCTTTTAACGAGATGGACAGTGAGAGAGAGAGAGAGAGAGAGAGAGAGAGGAGAAAGAGAAAGTCAATTTTATTTAGTTTTCCATGTGGCTTTCATTGCTCTGACACTTCGTCAGGTACGTGGTGTTGGGGTTCAAATCCACATCCTCACACATGCCAGGCAAGCACCAGCCCCTCAAGGGTTCATTTTTAAATACTAGGAAGACTTCTGCTCCGTAAGTTGATCTGTTTTTTCCTCCGTAGATTCTTCTGAAGAGTATGCAAATAAAGACAGACATAATATGTTAGATTTTTTTAAAGACAGCAGAAACTGGGGCCTCTGATTCATTCTACTAAATCAACTAGACTCAAAGAATCAGGTTTTATTATTATTATCATTATTCTTAATTATTATCATTATTACTGTCTTTATTATTATTATCAGCTACTGATTTTATTATTTCAATCTGAACTATGAGGTTTGATGCCTCGCTTTGTCCCATCAATAAAAAGAAAATCCTGGGGGCTGGAGTGGTGGTTTGTGGTTATGGTGCTTGCCCCACATGCACGAGTACAGGGATTCAAACCCCAGCACCCACATACACAACTAAGTGTCAGAGCAACAAAACCCATGTGAAAAACTCAATAAAAATTTATTCTCTCTGTTTCTCTCTCACTGTCCTTCTCTCTTTAAAAAAAAGAAAAGAAAATCCTAATTATAGACTTGTTTGTATCGTCTGAATTCTTTCCAATAATCAAATTCACACTCCAGCCATTCTGTACTCCTGAAACTGTTTTCTTTCACTCCCAAGGATTCCTAAACTCTGCTGAAAACAGAATGAATATTTGCAGACAAAATTATGTAAGATTATAGATTAGCTTCGAAATGATCGGATCATGAAGACAGTGGATGGTCTGGAGAAGACAAGATTAGAAAAAATCGATGAATGTTAAGCTTAGATGAGCACTACATGAGCATACATAGATCCATCATGTGGTTGTCTCTTCTTTAATCTGTATGTTTATGAAGTTTTCCATAATAAAAGTTTTAAATTAATTAATTTTAAAATTACTTACTAGAAGAGGGAAAGTACCAAAATACCCATTTCTAGTTTCTTATCTTCCAAGATACAGAGAAGATTCTTTAGCCTTCTAGAAAAGGAAAAAATACTTTATTATAAATGAGAACTAAGCAAGCATCAGGGTTTTTCATTAGCAATAAAGGATGTTTGCAGACAATAAAGCAAGACCATCACAGTTCTGAAGGAAAATTATTTTAAACTTAGAATTATCTACCCTGCCAAAATATCTGTCAAACCTGAAAGCAAACTTGATAAGAACTTGAGAAATTTCTAATTCTCATTCCTCTTTTCTAGGAATGTTACTTGAAGATTCTTGAAGAAAAATCACAATGAAAACCAAGAAAGAGGCAGATACCGTTTCCAAAAAGGAAAAACATACTAAATTCCAAGCAATAGGTGAAATTTCAGGACATGATAGAAAAGATATGCTTCTCCTGCCAGCAAGAAAGGCATAATAAACAAAAAGTACAAAAAATGAAGATAACAATAAAGGATGAAATACTTTCATACAAGAAAATAAAAATACATATTTAAATAATGACATGCAATTTTTAAAAATTTTATTGGGACACAGCCACTCTCATTCATTTACATATTCCCCATAGCTGCCTTCACATTATTGTAGCAGAGTTGAGAAGTTTTTTTGTTTTTGTTTTGTTTTGTTTTGTTTTAAAGAGAGAAGGACAGTGAGAGAGAGAGAGAAAGAATCAATTTTTATTGAGTTTTTCACATGGCTTTCATTGCTCTGACACTTAGTTGTGTACGTGGTGCTGGGGTTTGAACCCGTGTACTTGTGCATGCCAGGCAAGCACCGTAACCACCAAGCCCCAATATGCAATTTTTAATCTATTAAATTATCAGAAAAATATTTATAATAGTCAATGAAGTTAAGGTTTGGTGAAATACATAATTTATACTGCAGATGTCATTCAGGGGTTTGGGTGGGTTCAATCTGATCACATGAGACCTTCCAAGTACAGAACCTCTCCTGGCTGAGTCAGAGAGACGCGATGACTGACAGCAGAAGAATAGTATGAAATATTCAACACCCTACTGGTGGAAGTAAGGCCATGCGGAAAGACCAAAGAGAGACCTCTAGGAGTTAAGGCGCCCCAGGGGCCAGCCAGCAAGGGATCGGGGTCCTCAGTCTTACGATCTACAGAACTCAACTCTGTCATCAGAATGATCCAGTAAGTGGATTCAGAACTTTGTAGAAAAGAACAAGTTCTGCCAACAACCTGATTTTATCCCAGTAAGAACTGAACTGAACTTTGACCTGCAGAAATATAAAATAATAAATTCGTTATTTAAAACATGAAGTTTGTGGTCATTTGTTACCTTGCTAATTGAAAACTAATACAATTGGTAAAAGCATAAATTAGTAAAATCCTCTAGGAAAACCATATAGAAACAGGTAATCAGAACTTTAAGAATATTTATATCTTTAATCAAATAATTCTCCTGGGAATTCACACTCAGGAATAATCATAAATATGGAAACTCTCTTATTAAAAATATTAGCACAGAATTATTCATAGCAGGAAAGACTGGATGAAAAAATACCAGCGTCCAACTCTAAGTGAAAGTTTAAATAAACAAACCCACCTGAAGAAATATTAACAGCAAATAAAAATAAGGTTTACAGGGGCTGGAGTGGTAGTTCGGTGGTTATGGCACTTGCCTGCCATGCACAAGTACACGGGTTCAAACCCCAGCACCCACATACACAACTAAGTGTCAGAGCAACGAAAGCCATGTGAAAAACTCAACAAAAATTGATTCTCTCCTCTCTCTCTCCCTCTCACTGTCCTCTCTTAAAAAGAAAATTCTGTTAAAAATTTATTAAAAAATGAGGTTTACAAATATTAAGTAACACTAATGAGAAATGTTTATGCTATAGGGCTGCTTAACCATTTTTAATGTAGAAAATATACTTAGGAGGAAAATACACAAAAACCTTAATAGCACCTGCATTCAAGAAAAGATGGCTTCAAATATACTTTATATTTCTGAGCTTTTTACTAATGTAAAATGTCTTTCATCTGTTGGACTGAGGCAAAAAACTGTGGGTATAGGTGACATTAGTACCTCTCAAGTGGCTAAATAGGTGACCTTTCATTCAACTCTGTGTAACTTGGACCTGGCTTTATGCAGAGATGACTTGGTCAGCTCCCTTCATAGAATAAATTGACAGAAATCCTTTAGGTACGTCATAACACAGAGATTGACAAGAAGGTGTCCTCGACCTGCTAAGTCCCAGGAGAACACATTCATTTCTTTGGTGCCAGATTAAAACTTATCGAAGACAATTACGAAGTTTATTTTCTCTTCCATTATATTGTCATCTGCATATAACCTGGCATCAGCATTAGTGGAAAGCTGACTACTTTTTGCAAATTCACTTATTGGCCCAAATATATTGGCCCAATTTACCTTTTCTTGGTCATCCATACCTAAGGGACATGGAAAGGTAAGCTAAGCTCATGTATACATTTCAAACTCATAGAAAAATTATTTACTTTATGTATTCGAAAGTAGTAGAGCCAGGGACAGTGGTGCACGCCTGTAATCCCAGCAACTCTGGAGGCTGAGACAGGAGAATTGCAAATTCAAGGCCAGCCTCAGCAACTTAGCTAGGCCCTAACTGACTTGGTGAGACCCTGTCTCAAGATTTAAAATAAAAAGAATAAAGGGCTGGGAATGTAG
Source organism: Aplodontia rufa (assembly GCA_004027875.1). Classification (NCBI taxonomy): domain Eukaryota; kingdom Metazoa; phylum Chordata; class Mammalia; order Rodentia; family Aplodontiidae; genus Aplodontia; species Aplodontia rufa. Next base: position 29,924 of record PVKS010021566.1, on the reverse strand, counting down.
CTCAGCTGTAAAGCACCCTGGGGTTAACTCCCCAGTACCCTCCATCTGCTACCCCCACCCCGGAACAGGCATAAAAGATAAACCAACTGCCTCCATATAAATTATAGAAATTACTTTCTTTCTACTATGCTTTTTTTTTTTTTAAGAGAGAGGGACAGTGAGAGAGACAAAGAAAGAGAGAAACAATTTTATTTAGTTTTTCACATGGCCTTAGTTGCTCCAACACTCAGTTGTGTACATGGTGCTGGGGTTTGAACCTGGGTCCTCATGTTTGCCAGGCAAGCATCGAAACCGCTGAGCCACTGCTCCAGCCCCTCTACTATGCTTTTTAAAAACATTTTTCTTTTGTTAAACTTGTTGGGAATAATTTCAGGTTTGTAAAAGTTGCAAGGAATAGTACAGAGATTTTCTGTATGCCCCTTATGCAGTTTCCCCCGTCCATGACATAACACTGGGACATCAATATTAACTCACTTCCAGACCTATTTGGACTTCACCAGTTTTTCCAGTAATGTCCTATTTCTATATCAGAGCACCCAGTTAGTTGTCACAAACTCCAGTCTCCTCTGGTATGTGACACTTTCTTGCTCTTTCCTTGGTTTCCATGGCTTTGGGCAGTCTTTGGGATACTCCCAGCTATCCTGCAGAATTTCTGAGTTCTCCTGTTGCTTTCCTCATGATTACACTGAAGTTACAGTTTTGTTTTTGTTTTAAGAATGCCACAGAAGGCTGGAGCGGTGGCTCAGCGGTTTTGGCACTTGCCTGGCAAGCACGAGGACCCGGGTTCAAACCCCAGCACCATGTGCACAACTAAGTGTTGGAGCAATGAAGGCCACGTGAAAAACTAAATAAAGTGTTCCTCTCTTTCTCTGTCTCTCTCACTGTCCCTCTCTCTTTAAAAAAAAAAAATGCCACAGAAATCAAGTTGCTCTTCTTACGGATCAGGTAGGTGACAGATGATATCCACGTGACGTTGCTGGTGATGTTTAACAGTGGCGTTACTTGGTGCAGGTAGTATCTGCACCTTTTCTCCACTGTGAAATTACTAGCTTCCCCTTCTTTATTCTAATCTTTGGAATCTAGCTCACCCTCAATGGGAGATGTATGATTACTGAGTCCACCTTCTAGTAAAGAATATCCACATATTAGACTTGGAAATCTTCTTGAAGACAAATCTTTTATCTGTTTATATCAATATAAACTCATGTATAGTTATTTCATACTTTAGCATAGAATCCAATGCAGCACTATTTATTTTGCTACTCATATTATTCCAGATGTGACCATAATGAGCACTTTCAAGTTTGACTCTGTGTCCTTTTGACATGACTTATCTCTTTTTTAAAATTTTCATCTGTGTGCTGTTATGGGTTAGTAATGAGGTGTTCCCCAAAAAAACTCATGTTAATTAACTTGATTGTGATGAGCACTTTATAAAGTATATTCATATCAAAACATCAAGTTTTATACCATATATATAGAGATCAGTGATACGTAAAATGGCTTATATATATCAGTGAGATATATATATATATATATATACACACACACATCTATATGTGTGTGTATCTATATATGGGTGTGTGTGTGTGTGTGTGTAACCATTTCTCAATAAGGCTCTATGTATTAGAAACCTAAGAGTCCACACAGGGCCTCATCAAGGTGAAGTGGGACATACTACCCTGGAAACAGGACTGAGAAGCTCCACCCATCCTAGAAGACAAAGACAAGGCACAGGGTGGAAAATGGAGAATGGCTGAAAACCTGTTTGGGACACACAGAAAAGTTATACTCTCTTCCATAACCCAGGGTCTGCAAATTCCACCTGCTCTGCCATGGGAGAAACAAGTTTCATTCTCAGGGAAGTTTAATCAGGCTGAGGACTCACTCAGGAGCATGGGAGCAGAAGGCGGCACAGATTTGAGCACAGTGTTTGGTGGAGGTTTGCATCCCAACCCGGAAAGCTGCCAACTAAAACTCTGTAAGACTTTGCAGCTAAACTCACAAAGACACAGCTTCACTGTGAACATCATTTCCCACTTCTCCTGAGAGTTACATCCATAAAGAGAAGCAAATCAATATGTTTTTCAGTAAGTTTATTATTATATATAAATGAATATCAGAGGAAAAAATCTAACAGGAAATAGTCTAACATAAACAAATGAAAAAAAGAACCTTCAAGAAAGTAGACAAGGCATAAAACAGAAGTAATACAAAAGACACACAAAATTTTAAGATAAAATTCGTTATTGAAGAAAGCTGAAAGATGATACTGTGTGTGTAATACAGAAATAGGAGGGTATAAAACAAGAGCCATGACTGATTAAGGAAGACCTGCTAGAAGTTAAATCAATATTATATATAAGCGAAAAAAGCTCTAATGGGGGGAAAGGGTGCTGGGGACTAAATAAAAGGAAATTCCTCAGAAAGGAGAAGAACAGAAAAACAGATTGGAAAATGTTGCAAATAGGATGGTAAATTCCTGTGAAAATTCCAACATTGCACAGGAATTCCAGAAAAGGGTGAGCAAGGAAAATAAACAGGAGAAAAATCTCAAAGAAATAGTAAATAACATTTCCCAAAAGTGAGAGAAAGGCATGAATCTCAACTTCAAAAGCATTCTCAAGCCAGGAAAATTAATGAAAAATGTCTCACATCAATTAATTTTATCGTGAAATTAGAGCAGTAGAAATTTAAAAAAAAAACTTCAAATCTTAAGAAGAACAACACAGGGAGATCCATACTGAGAATCAGTATATATATCAGATTTCTCAAAAGTAACTTGAAGCTAAAATCCGTGCCTTCAAACCCTGAAGGAAATACTTTGGAATCTGAAATTCTGCACACTCAGCCAAATTATCAAGTTTGACAGTAAACAAAAATATTTTAAAGTATTCTTTATAATATCCTTATACAATATTATAAAAAATTCAAAGAATTTATCTGCATCCTTTCTTAGAAAGTTACTGCAGCGTGTTCTTCACCATTGCAAGGGGGGAAGTCAATGAAGAACACAGTGGAATCAAGAATCCCATGTGGTTAAGGAGCAAAAGGGAGAATGTGAACAAACCCATTCAGGTGGGAGGACAGCTAAAAATGGAAGTGATGGTACCGTTTGGATATGAAGTGCCCCCTCAAAAGATCCTGCGTTAATGCGGGAGGTGAATCATTGTCCTGTGAGACCTATAACCTGATCAGTCCATCTTAGTTTGAATAGACTGGGTGGTGACCCTGGGCAGGTGGGGTGCCAATGGAGAAGGTGGGTCACTGGTGGCATGCCTTTAAAGTCTTCCTTGTGGCCCTTTCCCCCCTCCCTCTCTGCTTCCTAGCAGCCATGAATTAAGCATCTTTACTCCTCCATGCCTTTTGGCCAAGATGCGTGTGCTGCTTCACCTTGGGCCCAGAGCAATGGAGTCAACTGACCATGAACTGAGACCTCTGGAACTGTAAGCCCCCTAAACACTTTTCTCTCGTGTGCTGTTCTGATCAGGTTATTTTGGTCACATCACCACAAAGCTAACTAAAATGGGGTTTCTGATATCTTGAAAATTTTTGAAAATACTGTTATTTCTCATTTCAGATCTTTTGGAACATTTGAATATAACAGTAGTAGGTAAATAGATGGATAAGTGAGTAGAAAAAAATGAGGGAATTTTTACCTGTAGGTTAAACAAAAGTTATACATAAAGTGTAATCACAGCATACTTCTTGGATTGATTATGGGACATATCTATATAATTGTAATATTGTAAATGCTAACATTGATTTAACCAAATATTATACTACGTCCATTTTAGGAAGATGGTAAGTAAGAGAAAATACAAGAAAGCTAAATCCTCAACTACCTCAACACCTGGGTGAAAAATTTGCAAAGAGGAAAGATTTATCTCGGCTCAGTTTCAGAGATTTCACTCCATGGTTGCTGGGCCCCATCCCTTTGGGGCTGTGGAGAGGCATCAGAACAGGGGTGGAGAAAAGCTGTTCACCTCACGAAAGCAGAGAGAGAGAGACAAAGAAAGGGAGGGATCAGGATTGCAGGGTTCCAACATCCCCCACAAGTCACACCCACAGTGACCAAACTTCCTTCCGCCAGGCCCCATAGCCTAAAGTTTCCACCACCTCCTAGCAGAATCACAAGCTGCTGACGGACCCTTCAACACATGGCCTTTGGGGAGCATTTAAGATCCAAACCATAACAACACCAAATGCAAAAGCCATAAGAATTTTGAATGGTTACTTCTGGGGAAAAAGACTTGGGGGAGGTTGAACTAGGGTGGGAAAATATATTAGTATTTTTTATTATAATCCTTTTACTATCTTATAATTATTGAAATGGGAGGTAACAGTGTTAAAGGAAATTTTGGTTAACATTTGAAGATTAATAAATATGAGAATATCCTTTCTTCTCCTTGTTATTTATTTTTTTGTGGTGCTGGGGATTGAACCCAAGGCCTTGTACATTTCCTAGACAAATGCTCTACTACAGAGTTACACATCTTGTTAGAAAAGGGTTTTATTGAAGTCAAACCTTGAAAGGATATATTAAAAAAGGACTCTCCCCAATTTCCCTAATTGATACTATTTCCCAGTCCTGAGCTCTACCTATCCTCCTCTTTCTCTAAAGTCTCTACCATTTTATCCACACCTAGAACTTTAATTACTCTTGATGAACTGATGACTCCAAAATTCTAACCACAGCTCAGGCCTAGGCTGTAGTCTGAACTTTGTTGTTAACTAGTTGTTAACTTTGTTGTTAACTAGAAGGTTGAACCTTCAGCCCACAGTAAAGCAAAGTCCTCATACTAAGCACTCAGATCTCCTACAAAGTGGACCAGTGATAACTGCCTGTGTGTCAAGCTGAAATGTTGCCTAGGGGTGAGCCGTGGGCCTCCAGAATGTTCATTCCAGGGCCTCTGGTTCTCAGGTTCTCCTAAGGCTGAGCAGCTAATTCCTGAGCATTTGAACATATTGCCCTCTACTGCTCAGGAATAATCTTACTGGGAAGGCCTCCAGTAATCATGACCAGCCAGGACAAAGCTCCAGGGAGGGCAGCTGACTCACAGGAAATAGTGAAAAATCAAGCAAGCACTAAAAACCTGCTTAACCAAATACATTCTGCTCCATCACTTCAGATATCACTAACATTAAGCTTTGCTTACAGAAGTCCCCCTTGACAGCATGGCAGACAAGCAACAGAGTCAAGGACTGCTGCTACATTTCTAGAGGATTCCAGACCATTCCAGAAACAAACCCTTTGCAGTATTATTGTTGGAAGGCCAACAAAATCCGGATAGAGTATAGAAGGGCGAAGCAAAAATGACTGACACCTAATAAATGTAAATCAAAAGAAGTGCTATGGGCCTTTAATCGGTTCCCTTTGAACATTTTGGTCTCCTATTGTGAATAGGCCGGTAAGCAGTTAGTCTTTCAAGCTTTTTCTCGGTAGGTTTAGTTTTCAACTTCTACCTGCAAACCAAGACAAATTATAGGTTGAAAATTTTTTTCCTTACGCCACCGAAGCAAGCTATCAAGATTTCTATTCCATTTCCCAAAAGTTTGATAAATGAGATTTAATAGAATTTAGCATTCTCAGGCCCTTTTCTGTATTATGACTGTCTGCCTGGTGCTGAATTCACTCACTGCCCTTCAGTAGGTCTTCGATGAGTGTAGGAGGAGCATGTGCTGAGAACATAATAAAGGAAAAGGAAAGAGTATAAGGAAAACATTTTCACTGACACAATTACGCTTGCCTAAATATAGCCCAATTCTACTCTCGAGTGTTGATTAGTCATTCCCAGAATTGCTCTTCATTGTTCCCTGAAAAGACACACATACACACACACTCACACACGCTTTTTCCATAAATGATGTGGTAATGTAGCCTAGGCCTAGTGACTAGGTGGTTCATTTTCAGAACACAGCATTTCAATGTAAAGTTACTGGGGACGTAAGAAAAACATCCAGAGGGGAGAGAGAGCAGAGTGGTTTCGAGCAGCTAACTCACACAATAGCGCCACCATAGCCTACGGAGATGACAGATTCAAAGTCCATGCACCTGAACAGTCCTTTGACAAAAGGTGGAAGTGGTGGTCACCCTGACCAATAAAGGTAGAAATATCTCTAAGAAATATTGTGGCCTTTGAAGGTAAATGGATGGCAGTGGAAGAAACCATGCTGAGAAAGTTAGCCAAACCCAGAGAGTCAAAGGTTGAACGTTTTCACTCATTTGTGGAGGCTGGAGCTAAACCCAGGCCTGGGTGGAAGGTAGTCATACTCATGCATTAGACACAGCAAAGGCATAGCAACACATAATCTAGGGCAATCGTTGGTATGTAATGGGGGAAGTGTGGAGAGGATGGACAGTGTAGGAGAAAGGGAGGGAAGAGAAGGAGGGATCTAGGGAGACAATCAATGTAGCATATTCTTTACTCTCTTGAGAATCCAAATAATATTTATGCAATCATTTAATTCTGGAAAATTAACCTCCTAAGCATTTATATCGCTGGTAGGGGCGAAATATAGAAGAATCAAGAGACTGGGGTGTGGGAAATGTAGGGATAATTCTGGTTTAAGAACATATGCATTTTATATTGTTACTTTATATGCATTTGATTTACAATAACTCAACTCCTTAAATAATTAAAAAAAAACAACAAAAAAGAGGAAATGAAAAATAAAAAAATAAATAGTAACTTAGGTAAAGAAGTAAAAACTGGAAATGTGCCAAAATGCACTCAGCCCAGGGAGGCCTTCCCACCATGAGAGAACAAAAGGAGGTAGAGACAACCGAGGGTACATTTCTTTAAATATCCCAGTAGGAGACAGGAAAACCTAGATGATTCAGAAGATGGTGCACCCATAGTACTCAACCAATCAGGAACCAGGGGAGGGACCTTGCTCACCAAGGGACAAAATACTGATTGTGACTGCTCTGGGTGTGCCTGACCACCAGACACCCAATCCTGCAAGCCTCTCATTAGAGTCCACAGCACCTAGTGTCTCCAAGTCCATTCTTTGGGTTTGGATAGGTGAGTGTGCTCATACATGGGAGCTGAACTTGACCTTTGGGACCTTTGTGGTATAACCTCATCATGTGATTCCCCTTGTTTCACACTAACGACTGTAGTCCTGGCCGTAGCCATCTGGCCCTGACCATCAGCTCTATTCTTATGCTTCACCCTTCCTCCAGAGACTATGGGCTAAACCAGTCTCTTACCAACTTGCATCTCCCTCCTTACTAATATTTTACCATTCCTCCTCAACGCAGAAACAGATTGAATCTGCCTACCCAACTCCAACCCCATCTGAAATTGAGAATGGCTTCTTCCTGCTCAGAGAGGAAGCTGAAGAGTCCTACCTACCCTGCCTTGCACCAAACAGTAAAGAACAGAGATCAACCTCTGCCCCCAGTCCTCTTTAATAAAGGCTAAATCTACATACGTATATCACCTGGCTTTTGTTCCTATAAATTGTAATCACTTCTGTTAGGATGGTGAGAAGAAGCAACCTGCTCAGTTTGACCAAACTGCATGAAGTTCATTCTTCCTTTTCCATCTTTTTTTTTTGGTGTGTCTATTTCTTATGTGGGCAGGCAGCCAGGATCCAGGGAAGGCTGCTGGAACAACTCTAATAGCTTAATATTTGTAAGGTACAACTACATTCCTTTTCTCTTTCAAAAGCTCTAGTTGTTACACACAGCATTTTCAGAATGCGGCTGGCATTATGCAGGAAGCAGGCATTTCAGAGCCAAACAGTCTCAAATTCTAATCCCCACTCTGCCATTTACTAAGTCAGTTATTTAAATTCTTTCTTGTCCAGTGAATTATTTTATCATGCATTTAAAAACTTCAAGATACATGGGGAGAGTAAGCTTTTGTTTCTTCTTCAGTGAGGTATAACTTCAAAGAGTGCAATGAACATATCTTAAATGTTTAGTTTGATTTTTTTTAAGAGAGAGGGACAGTGAGAGAGAGAGAGAGAAACAATTTTTATTTAGTTTTTCATGTGCCTTTTGTTGCTCCAAGACTTCATTGTGTACGTGGTGCTGGGGTTTGAACTCCCGTACTTGCGCATGGCAGGCAAGCACGACAACTACCAAGCCACCGCTCCAGCCCCCAGTTTGATAAGTTTTTGCAGATACTTCTAACCACTGCTGTTCAAAAAACAGAATATTTGCAGGACTCAACAGGCTCCCTTGTGCTCCTCACTCAACTGATATTTCTTTCGCAGGATTTTACTATTTTGACTTTCTCCATCATGGAGACGTTTTGCCAGTTCTTGATCATTATATACTTGGAGTAATATAAAGAGTCCACTCTTTTGAGTCTGACTTCTTTCTCCTGATATTACTAATAGGTAATATGATAAATTTATGTTTAACTTAAGAAACTGCCAAACTGCCTTCCAACATGACTGTATCATTTTATATTGGCACCAACTAACACCAAACGAATGTTTGATATAGTCAGTCTTTTAAATTCTACATATTCTAATACATGTGTCATGTTATCTCAACATGGTGGTTTTGTTTCCCAAAGAGCTTCAGTGTCTTTTTGTGTGCTTATTTGCTATCAGTTTATCTTCTCTATTGAAGTTTCTATTTTTAAAATTAACTGATTTTCTTATAGGTTTTCATGTAAACTGCTTTTAGACACATAGAACCCTAACAGTCAAAAATATCACCTCTTTTTTTTTTTTCAAATTCCATAGGGGAAGAAAAACAGTAACAGAAGTGATTCACTGGCCTGAGGAAATCCAGAAACTATTCTTTTGAATTTGTAAGTGCCACACAATATTTTGGCAAAATAAGAGTAAACAAATGATCTAGAACAGGGTTTTTCAGCCTTGATATTTGACATACTGGCCGAAACAACTCTTTATTGTTGGAGGCTACATTGTCCATTGCGGGATGTTTAGTCAGTGGTATCATTCCTCCAAGCTATGACACACAAAAATGTCCCCAGACATTGCTAAGTACCCCCTTGGGATGGAGGAGATTATCTCTGGTGGAGAGCTATTATAAAGGGATAGAAGATGAAGTCCAAAGTTAGATGTTCACAGGAAAAAACTCTATGATCCCACAATGTCAGAGAGTCATCACTTTGTTTTAATGCATTACTTCCAAATTTCTCCCAAGTTTCATATTTTCCCAAAAGAATAACTGCCTCAAGGTACAATAACACTCCAGAAACAAGAATGTATGTTTATTTTACTGTCCAATTATTTTCTTAAAAAAGCTTAATGCTTGACAAAATAAAACGGAATTTGAGTACCATAAAAACCTTCTGACATGTACATGAGATATTATTATATGTACAACTTCAAAGGCAAATGCTTTCAGCTCCAAGTACTGATGCTGAGCATCCTGACTATAGTTAAGTTATAGGAATTTCCTGGATGGCCAATGTTTTGCTTGGCTTGGAAGAAAATTAAACAATTGAAAAATATAAATAAGACCTTCAGGAAGTTGACAATAATAAAAACACTATCTGAAATTCAGTCATCCAGGGGCTGGAGGGTGGCTCAGTGGTCATGGCGCTTGTCTGGCATGTGTGAATACGTGGGTTCGAACCCCAGCACCACGTACACAATGAAGTGTCGGAGCAACGAAGGCCACACGAAAAACTAAATGGAATTGATTCTCTTTCTCTCTCTTTGAAAGGGGGGGAAGAAAAATTCAGTCATTGAATCTTGGGAAGCTTGTGGTAGTTTCAATAGTTCAAAAAGCAAATGAAATCCTGTGAATATTCAAACTTCAGTCTTCCAGGAAAGGTCCTGTAGGTTCACAGGTGGTCTATCAAAAATAAAAGCTATTCCCCACTGCAGTAGAAATTGGTGTATGGTTCATATGCCATTTTTCACCAGTTCATGGACTCCATTTTCATCAATGATTAAAGGTGCATGGAATTCTTTATCTGCTACGTAACTTTCTATTCCCTAAAAAGGATTGAAATGAAACACAGTTAGTAAAATTGGTGGATGCCTGTCATGCAGGCACTGTTGGACGTGGTGGCTGTAATAAAGATCTGAAGCAGGAGTGCCAAAAGCTGGGATGAGACGAAGAATCTGGAAGTGAAAACCTTACTTAATATATACTTTTTAAACTAGACTTAATGACTGATTTATGGAAGTATGAAACAATAAATAAAAGAAAGTTACTCTGATTAAAATAGCTTCTTTGTTCTTTTCTTTCTTTCTTTCTTTCTTTCTTTATTCCCAGTGCTGGGATTGAACCCAGGGCCTTGTGCATACTAGGCAAGTGATTGTAATACAATTTCTAAATTTAATAAGGTAGTTTTCATTCTTCCCACAATCATCACTCAAAAAAGTGATGATTACTAACTTTCTTAGTAAGAAGGCTATCTCTGATGCTACAACTGAGTAATAGTAATAAGGATCTCAAGAAAAAAAATTACCTAATTACAACAGTAGAGGCCCTCAAATCCTCAGGCTTTAAAAATGACATTACTAAGTATATGAATAAAATAAACATTGTGAAATAAAAGGTACATTGCATTAAAATGAGCCAAATGATTTATCAAAAAAGGCTGATTATATATATTTTAAAAGCATAAATGAATTTCAATGCATAAGTGAAATGGATTAAACATTGCAGATTTCTGTTACTGACAACTAAGTCAGTTATGAGATAGATACAAAGACAAAACAGAAATTCTCAAAGAAAAATAGTAAAACAAATGCTCAGCTCACTCCTAGGAAGAGGTCCTTAAGAGGCAGGACTATAAGAAACTTCGGGGAACTCTACTGTAACATAAAACAATACCAGAACCCTACTGTTGTTTTCTGTTTGTTTGCTTTTAAGTTTTATTCTTAACTGACAAATAATTATATGTATTTATGGGGTACAACACGCTGTTCCAATGCACATACACAATGCAGGATGATCACATCAGGCTAATTAATATATCCCCCTCCTCAAATACCTATTGCTTTCTTGTGGTGAGAATAGCTAAAGTCCACTCTTCAAGCTGTTTGGAAACTACAATACTTTAAAAGAACTGGGGGGAAAAAGCAAAGCAAACTTACTTCGCCAGCGTAGGAGATAAGAGGAGAGATTTCACACTGGATTGGAACATCATTGGCATCCTTCAAGCTAAGGGGAAAAAAAATTCCAAATATGTGTTAAAGATTTTGCTTCCCATGTTACTTGCTAGAATGAAAGTGCAGACCATACTCCCCTCTGAGAAGCCTGCAGATAACAAAATTCTCCTAGCTGAACGGATGAAATGGATCCTAACCTGATGATCACTAAATTCCCTGAGGATGAAGTTAACATCAAATTCTCATGATCAGAAGGACACTATTTGGGGCAAGAGCCAGTAATCGCTGCTAACTCTTTAAAGTATTTCACCAATACTTCTGTGCATCTCATGTTTTGCTATTTCCAAGTTTCATAAAGTTGGTAAAGAAGATTAGCCGAGGATATACTATGTGCGAGGCCCCCATTGCTAGGGGCCTTGAAACCTGTGCACTGCCTTTTACTACTAATGCTGACTGACATTCTGGAGCCATACTTTCAAAATAGTACCCAATGGCCACATGTGACTACTTAAAATAATTAATTTTTTAAAAAAATCAAAAATGTAAAATACACTTTCTCAGTCGTAATAATCACATTTCAAGTGCTCAGTAGCCATGAGTGGCTAATGACTACCAAACTGGACAACACAGATATAGAACATTTTCCTCATTGCAGAGAGTTCCAATTAGACAGTATTGCTAGACAATTCTTTTCTAAATGTCATTTAAATTATCTCCTGGTAATTGCTCTTTTGTACAATCCAAATCTCCTAGGTTAGCTGAGTTAATTTGTTCATTACATTTTGTTTTAAGGCATAGATAAAGATTTATTTAGGAAGGCAGATACACATTCAAGGGAGAATGCAGGCTTCTCCAGAGTGAGAAGCCTATTCACTACATTATAAAGTACTTCTGTTATCAAAAGCTGCTTTTAAAAGGGTTAAGGCAGAATGTACTCAAGCAAAAGCAAGGCCATAGTCACCGTTTGCTTAATTGTAGGTCACAATCTGATATTTATAACCATTTGCAATTCCGAATTTCTGGATTATCTAACAACAAAAATCAACCAATAATGTTTTCAATACATTCACAGTCATTTAAGACTGTTGCATCATTTACCAGTTCATGAATCTTAGAAACTGGACACAGCACATACAAAAATCCAGTCTTGTGTGGCCTCAAACCAAAGCTCTTCTCTCTTTTCCATAGTGTGAAGTCTCAAACTTTGGTGGAGTCAATAAAGTCAGAGGGCTCCTGCAATCACCCAGAGGCCAATCTTTCTCCAAATACAACTCTGTATCTTACTCCAATTTACTTAATCTGGTTACTTGTACCACTTGTACCACGACAGTCACGTTCTCTCTGGACCCTTCCAAGTCATTTCAACTATGATCCATTTGACTACAAAAATTATCCTAGACGCTGAAGTAACTAGACAAGAGAAATAAGTTATTTCTTACAGCCTACTGGGAGTTCAAGATACCCATTCATAAAAATTAAGGGTCATTACCAGGCCCCATGTGATTATGTACTAACTGGTATATATAATACTTACTCTAGCAGGCAGGGACTCAATAGGTGCTTAATTTATTTTTTTTATGAATGAATAAATGAATGGAAGCAATCACTATAAAAAGCAATGGTCTAGGGGAGGTGGGGGCAAGAATGACACTAACAGCATCTGCAGGTCTATGAGCAGAACCACCAATGCCTGCTAGTTGAATGAATAAATGAAGCATTAAAGGAGATGGACAATAACCTGATGCAGAGAAAAGAGGAGGCGCAGCCTTGGCACACATTTCTCCATATAAGGACCAGATTCGATCACAAGAAGCATACACCAGACTCCTTGGGACAACTTGGGAGTCACACTAACCAAATGGAAAAATGAGGGTCCATCCCACTGATCTCTCTCTCTCTCTCTCTCTCTCTCTCTCACACACACACACACACACACATACACAGAGGGATGGAGGGAGGGAGACAAACAGAGACAGAGAGACAGAAAGCGAGAGAGAAAGAGACAAAGACAGAACCCAATCTCATCTAATCCCTGGAAAAATTCAGTGAACCAAGATCAGAACATGGATTTGAATATAGCTAGTCTGAAAATACATTTCCTTTCTCATACCACAGTGATACTCCAAGAAGCTAAGAAAGCTAACACTGATAAGCAAGGTTGGATGCCCTGAGGGAGGGAAGTCAAACTAACACCAACAAATGTTATGTACAAGCTCATAGACAAATCAGCCCAATAAAACCACCGTCCCCTAATTCTTCAACCAAGCAACCTTTTGTAGCTAACACTGTTCAGTAAACATTAAGGTAGAAAATAAAAATGATGTCATTTCTGTCAAAACTCTGCAATCTTGTTTCCATTTTTTCAGAATACCTCCAAATTGTTTCTTCTTTCTTTTACACAACATGTTCCCTTTTCTTCTTTTACTTTCAAGTAATCTTTCTCAAGTCTCCAAAGGCACCCTTTGGTGCTGAGGATTTTAAAAGGAACTACTTCTCAAGTCTGTGATGTCATTTGGGGCCAAATGACAGTTTACAAATGACTAAAATTAAGTGAATGGGAAGGGGAAGTACTAAAGAAAACAACCCAAATAAAAAATTACATGTTTAAAACTTTTTGTATCTTAACTAAGCTGAATGCTGTTAGGAGCTGTATAAGAAACTATTTTACTTTTAAGTTAAAAGCCATGGTTCATGAGAAGGAAATTCAGGGTCAACATTATATTTCTTAAATCATAACATCATCGTGCTTCCACATATTGAAAATGATGGCTAAAATAGAAGACGGCAAAGGTTACGCACTCCAGTTTTCACGGCACGAGGGGCAACAGTCATCTATGGTTCTAGAAGAAACTAACCCGATCTCTGCGCACACTCCCTGTCTACAAGACCATATCCCAGAACAGACTTGCCTCTACGGGGCAAGGACGAGTGGCATGGCAGGAACACACACGTGGGTGAAGCTGTCACCCATGCTACAGTGTCCGAGATACTTCCACCTCGAAATCCCTTGCCCTCTACACATTTCCCCAACCATCTGAAAAACTGAAAATTCAAACTAAAACCTAATAGAGTTTTGAAAGTGAGGCAAAAACATCATGCTCTCCCTTTACCTATAAAGATAATGGCTGTTAAAAACTTTGTCAGTCCCCAGAAAACAGAGGATACAGACCACTTCTAGCTAAATATGACCTGTTAAGACAAAAAAGATACTGAGCACATAGTACTCCATATACACAGTGACCAAAAAAGCTGTTTATGTGACAATAAATCAACAGAACAGCTTTCTCCACTTAAGAGTCATTGACTATGTAGGCACAATTACAGCCTTTATCCTGGCAGCACATACCCAAGACACATTTTCAGAAACTTATTTTACCTATCTTATGCTTACGTTAAAAGGCATAAGCTGGAATACAGATTTGTTCTCCTTGTCGATAACCTGCTCTGGGACTCCCCTAGCACCTGTCGATCTGTCAGAGTCTTTAGTAAAGCATGCTCCCCGTTTCCAGCATGCACTGAGGTTCTGAGTTAGCGTCATCCGGACAGACACCTGCCACCAAGGAAGCAGTGCACCCCCACCGAAGCATCAGTCCCCCTCCCTCCACACCCCCGAAGGCAGAGCACTAAACTACGATGCCAGTTAGTATGGAGGGAAGCACAGCCCCATCACCATGCACTGCAGGCAGGCTGCTTCGTATATTTACTTGTGATTGACATCAGCTGTGATGGCCTCTGACTTTCCATTTGTAGCACTGCTATGTAGGAATAAATAAGCATTAATGGGAATGGCAGGAAACCAAACAATAACAATGAAGTGGAGTCGCAAAATACACTTGACCAAATGGCATGGACTTTTGAAAAATCATGAATTTGGCACAAAGGGAAAAAAAATTCAATGGTCAAAGATGAAGCATGAGAACAATGTGACCCGTCACAGACCAAGCCGATTGACAAGGCAGAACTGTAAGTGGCCTTGGACTGGGAGACACAAGCTAACACTGTTCCTTCTTGTAAAAACAGTTATGGAACAGAAGTTCCAGGGCCCCTGGAACCTGACACTTACTGAGGCATTCTAGTGCTTTCGTGCATGCAGCCAGTCATATTTTTCCTTAAGAACATAAATTAAGGGCTGCAGTGGTGGCTCAGCGGTTGGTGTGCTTGCCTGTCATGCACGAGGCCCCAGGTTCAAACCCCAGCACCACATGCACAATCAAATGTTGGAGAAACCAAGGCCAGACGGAAAAATAAATAAAAGAGATTCTCTCTCTCCTCCCTCTTTGAATAAAAAAGAAAAAGAACATAAATTAAATGCCAGCATGCTTCTCACCTAAGAACACCAAAGAATTTTAAAAGGAAGTCTAGGTGCCGATGAAAATAGAAGATTTCAGCTTGAAGGTGCTTTATCTCAAATCTGAACAGGTACAAGTGCCTTCTTATTTTTAACATCTGAAAACCCATAATATTTCTAAAGTTTGAGTATCGGTGAATATAACCAGCACCTTTACTTGGTGAGAAGTACCGCAAGGCCATATCTCGTGGGTAGCCTGGCGGTGGTAGGTCTCATAGACAGCATCTGCCGTGAGGCCAAAGATATACGGGCAGCAACAAGCCATCTTCTGTGGCTTAGGAAATTGCCTGATGGTATAGTATGCTGTGCGATTTTAATTATCTTCTGACCATCATTTAGTAGGTGTGATTTCACTGACATGGTGGGGATGCTCCCCCCCCCACCCAAAACAAAAACAAAAACAAAAACAAACCACAAAATTTCCAAGATTCCTCTTTAAGCGAACATAAAACTATCCTTCCCTGTAATGGAAAAAGCTGATGTTATTTCCTGTCAGGTACTGCCCTTCCAGCAATAATTTGCTTTTTCGAATTATTTATTTTTTAAAATAATTTACTTTTTTTAAATAAAAAATGTTTTAAAAATAAAACAATGGGGGATATATTAGAGAGAAGTGAGGAAGAAGTCCAAGAAAAGATTCCCACTAAAGAGAAAAGATACTCACTTACCGGGGAATTGCTGGAAGGCGGGAGCCATTTTCGTCTATGAAGTGGCCCCCTGCATTGAGGACCCAGCAATGATGAAGGGACATCAAAGCATGCCTCGCAGTAGTAGGGTTGTCCTTCCCGTTCTGGCTGTCCGCATTCTTTAGTGGGGAAAACTCGTCTTCCCTTAATACCTCATACACCACAAACTTCCTAGAGTGAAATCATACAAAGACTTCTTTCTCATGAAATAAAACTGCATACAGAGCTTCTCATTCCTCTCTATACAGCTAAACTAAGCCTTTAGTATTCCCTCACAGACTTTCTTAATATAATTTCAGGTAAATAACAAATAAAATAACGCTCATCCATGGACCGAAGAAAGTTGTAACTTTCTTCTCCAGCACTAAAATGAAAACTCATTTCTGACCCCAACTATAAAATACTTCATCTTAGATCAGAAAAACTAGAAATCATAATGCACAAAGATCACATTAGCATCAGTTCTAAGATAGAAAAAAAAAACAGATAAAAAGGATGCTTTAGGGGCTGGAGCGGTGGTGGCTCCACATTTACAGAGCTTGCCTGGCATGCGCAAGTACACGGGTTCAAACCCCAGCACCCACTTACACAACTAAGCGTCAGAGCAACGAAAGCCATGTGAAAAAGTCAATAAAAACTGATTCTGTCTCTCTCTCTCTCTCACTGTCCTCTCTTCAAAAAAAAAAAAAAAACTAAAAAGGATGCTTTAGAAATGCATATGGAAAGACTGATTGCATATAGCTAATTATCTGCATTTTCACATTTGTCAAATTCTGAAACATATGTCTCAACATCAGATGTGATTTTTATAGAGAGCTATCCAACCCAAAATGCGTTCACTGAAACATTCACCCACAGGTCAGTAATAGATCCCAAACACAAATGGGTCAATGGTTTGCCTAACCTTTTTAGTCTCTCAGCCAAAGAGAAACAACTTCAACAGTTTTGCAGGAGAGCGAGATACTATATATGGTTTTATTACAGTGAAAGATAATCTAGACTATACATTCATAACAAAAATGCCTGAGATAAATGTTATCAAATGTTTCCTAAGAACAGTTCCCTGCCCAAGACTAAAAAGCAGCATTTCAAGACATATTTAATTTTACTGGTGTTATTCAAAGCATACTTTGCAAACTGGAAGATGTCAAAGACAAATTTTTCCATCTTTATTCCATTTGGTTTGTCTGGCTTAATTATCTGTCCCTTGGAATCCACATATGGAATCTTCTTTTGAGCCACATGGTGCTGCAACTGGGGTTCATAAACACTAAAAATCAGGGGGGAAAAGACATAATCACTTTCCAAATTTAAAATGCCAGATAATTGATAATCCTCAGGCGCAAATACATCAACAACAAAGTACTAAGATTTTCAAAGTGAAGAACATTTGTTAAGTTTTGGTTTGTATTTAAATACTGAATGAGTAGATTTCTCCCACTCATTTACGTACATGTAAAAGAAACAAACAATGATTTCCACATTAAAAAATAAACATATCCATGCACAAACAGAGAGAGCTTACACCGACGTCTCTCCCATTATTTCCATGTCTTTCACAACATATTCTCTTTGCTCTAGGTTTCTCAGCTGAGATCCCTCCAAGTACAGGATGGAAAGGAAAGCATTAGAAGTTACTACAGGCGAACTAATAACACAGCTACAAAAAACATAGTAAAATGGGAAATAATTTGGAACTGGAGCTGACAGTCTGAAGTAAAGCTTAGCTCACCTGATTTGATCATGCCATAATGTATACATATAGCAAAACACCACATACAATTGCAATTTGTCAATTAAAAAGTAAAAATAAAGTTTCAATATTATTCACTTTTTGAAGAGGAGATAGTCATTTTGAATGTCTGAACGCTACCAAGTGAATCTGACAGTAAAACATCCTTCACTTAAAAATCTCATGATATGGGGCTGGAGTGGTGGCTCAGTGGTTACAGCACCTGCCTGACATGCGTGGGTACGCGGGTTCAAACCCCAGCACCACATACACAACAAAGTGTCTGAGGAATGAAAGCCATATGAAAATCCAAATAAAATTGATTCTGTCTTTCTCTCTCTCACTACTGTCCCTCTTTCTTTAAAAAAAAAAAAAAATCTGGTGATATACAATAAGCTCTTGTTTAACACCTTGTGGCATTACCATACTGATTTTCATTCAAGTCCCAAGTCCTTTTGTTTACTTTTTTTTTTTTAACAGAGAAGGACAGTGAGAGTGAGAGTGAGAGAGAGAGAAAGAGAGAGAATCAATTTTTATTGAGTTCTTCATGTGGCCCTCATTGCTCTGACACTTAGTTGTGTACATGGTGCTGGGGTTTGAACCCGTGCACTTGCGCATGCCGGGCAAGCGCAGTAACCGCAGAGCCACCGCTCCAGCCCCTTTTGTTTACATTTTTAACACACAAGATTCTAAATGCTAGTCTGTTAACCAACTGAATTAGAATTGTGTGGGTAGCTTTTTAAAAACACAGATGCCCTGGATCTATCTCTAGAAATTCTGATTCAGTTGGTGTAGGATACACATCTATTTTTAAAAAGTTCTGTTGTAGTAAACAGAGTATTATTTTTTAATTCTTTGCTTCAAGAGAACCCAGCACACAAGGAACTGAGAAGGTGAGAAGAAAAATGAGATGCTTTGGATTCCAGCTAATGCACTGGGGGGAACCTCCTATTTCTACCTTATAATATATCTTACTAAAAACAATCACAATGTGAAGCAAATCTCCATTTGATAAAAGTGACCTTCAGGTTAGCAGACAAATTCTGTAGGACATGGGCTTAGGGTACTGAACAAAACTAAAATTTTATATACCATCCTATTCTGGTCAGAGAAGGGCCTGTGGAATCTGCGGATCTACCTGCTTCCCAGGTGGCTTAGTTTTTGTTTTGTTTATTGATACTTAGTTTATACATGACAGTTTATACATGATAGTAGAACACATTTTGACATAATTATAAAAACATGAAATATAACTTGATCCAATTCCATGTTCTGTACCTCCCTCTTCCCTCCTCCACTCTCAGCCCTTGGTCCCTTCCCTCTACTCTACTGATCTTTCTGCCATTCTGCCATTTACTCGTAGCTTAGTTTCTAATTAACAACAAAGATAATGAGGCCCCCATCTTAAGGGATAATATAGGAAAAGAAGAGATCTAATTATTAGTTAGTATTTGCAGATGATAGAGTCCTTTATTTGGAAAATCCAAAATAATCTACCACAAGACTTTTAGAACTGAAAAAAAAATTTAGCAAAGTAGAAGGATACAAAATCAACACATAAAATTCAACAATTTTCTATAACACAAATAGTGAACCTATCAAGAAAGACATCAGGAAAATGAACTCATTCACAATAGCCTAAAACAAAAAAATAAAACCTAGGAGTAAATCTAACCAAGGAGGTAAAGGAAGTGAAAGACTTCTACAATAAAGTTGTAAAACACTGAAAAAACAAGGGGCTGGAGCAGTGGCTCAGCGGTTTCGGCGCTTGCCTGGCAAGCATGAGGACCCGGGTTCAAACCCCAGCATCATGTACACAACTAAGTGTTGGAGCAACTAAGGCCATGTGAAAAACTAAATAAAGTTGTTTCTCTCTTTCTCTGCCTCTCTCTCTCTGTCCCTCTCTCTTTAAAAAAAAAAAAAAAGGATTGCTGATGTTTAAAAAAAAAAAAAAACAAATTGAAGATGACACTAGTAGATGAAAAGACCTCCCATGTTCTTGGGTAGGCAGAATTAATATCACTGAACTGGCCATATTACCAAAAGCAATCTACAGATTTAATTCAATCCTTATAAAATACCAAAGACATCCTTCACAGATCTATAAAAAACTGTCCTAAAATTCATATGGAAGAATAAATGGCCCAGAAGAATCCAAACAATAATGAGCAAAAAGAGCAATGCTGGAGACGTCATAATACCCGATTTCAAACTATACTGTAGAGATATAACAAAAATAGCATGGTACCAGCATAAAAATAGACACATAGACCGATGGAATAGAAGACTCAGAGGCAAACCCACATAGATAGTCATCTGATCCTAGACAAACGCACCAAAATTGTACATTGGCAAAAAGACAGCCTTTTAAACAAACAGTGCTGGGAAAACTGTATATTTACACAGAGAAGAAGGAAACTGGAGCTCCATCTCTCACACTGTGCAAAAGTCTACTCATATTGGATCGAAGACCTAGAAATAAGTCCAGAAACTTTGCAACTGCCAGAAGGAAACATAGGGTCAACGCTCCAACAAATGGGCACAAAACCTCAGTTGTCACTGACTCCTAAAGCTCAGAAAATAAAACTAAGAATTAACAACAACCCATTTAATAAGTGGGCAAGTGAACTAAACAGATATTTCTCCAGAGAAGAAATGCAAATGGCCAATAAATATATGAAAAAAATGTTTTTAACATCATCAGCAAGCAAGGAAATGCAAATCAAAACTACAATGATATTTCATCTCACTCCAGTTGGAATGGCAATCATCAAGAATACAAAGAATAATAAATAACAGCAAGGATGTGGTAGAGCTGTAAATTAGTAGAACCATTATGGAAATCAACATGGAGATTCCTCCAAAGTCCAGGAACAGAAGGACCATCACTAGCTATATCACTCCTCAGTATATTTCAAAGGAACTAAAGTCAGCATACTGCTTTGGAATATAGTGACATATGCATGCCCACGTTTACATTGACAGCAGCACGATTCACAACGGCCAAGTTATGGAACCAGTCCAGGTACCGAACAGGTAAAGACAATGTGGTGCATACAAACATGGAGTTTTACGCGGTGGTGAAGAAAAGAAAATTATGTCATTTGCAGAAAAAAAATCAATGAAATTGGAGAATGTCATGCTAAATGAAAGAAACCAAACTCAGAAAGAGAAACATGTTTTCTCTCATATTTGGAAGACAGAGAGAAAAAAGGAGAAAAGGGATTCTAATTAAAAATAAATAAAAACAAGGGGAGCAGTAGCATAGAGGAGGCGGGGTGGAGAGAGATGGTCAAAGAGAGGAAATGGACAATGACATTGACCAACTGATGTTGTCTGCATATACCAATCTATCACAACGAATTCTGCTATTTTGTGACAATTTTAATACACCAATTAAAAAAAAAGAGAGAGACACCACCCTCTTGCCCATACTTGACAACGTCTCTCAGAAACGCCACCGTGAAGAAATGATTGGCAATGTTCCCAGCGTTGAACAGCAGTCGTCCATCTGAACTTCGTTTTTGAGCTGTTGCCAGGGAAATCTCACTATATTCTACCACCTGGTATACGCCATCCACTCGGCAAACCACTCCAACTGGTTCTGTAGGGTTCGTTTTCTCTACCACCTGCCCACCAAAAAAACAGACAACAGTAGAAAAAAAGAATTTTAATTAAATGCTTCTTTGGAGATTTGCCATTACTAAAGGACACATTTACAAATTTTCTAACATTGTCTTTAAGGTATTAAGCCAAGAGGAGTCTTTAGGCAATCAACCATCCATAGTCCTTGATAGACTATCTTCCAAATGGAAATTAAGTACATTATCTTCTTCCTATTTATCACTTAACCAAATTGGGTCAGTAATACTATCATACACATATAGCCCAGAGTTAATCATATAAGACTAGGAAATGAGAGTCTACATCCCCCAAATACCTTGCATTTTTTATTATTTAGTTCATTTTTACCCATCCTCAACCTCTTTGAAAATAAGTGAAATTTCTATAGGATTCACAAGATAAAAGACTTAAGGCATTTTGTCTCTCATTCTGTATTGTCTAGATTACTATTTCATTTGAAAATAGTGTTTCTCCAATTTTCATTCATGAATACAACATTTTCCTTGTTTTTCATGGACCTGGATAGGAGGTAGGAGAGTTAGAGCAAGCAAGTCATTGGGTTCCCAATCCAATTTTAATCAGAAAGAAAACTACTCATATTTATCCATTTTGCATACTAGATTCTATTTGCAGTAAGAGATACTAGACTTTAAATAAAAGTTTGTTTGAAAACCAGCGATGTGATCATTTATCAGTGCTCTGGGCTGGTAGGGCAATTGGCAGAAAAGTATTTTCAAAATCAAAGGGAAAGTTAAGAGAATGTAATTAAAAAAAAAAAACAGGAGAATATGGTATGCCACACTCTTGTCCTAACATCTCTTAAATATTTAACATCAAATTAAATATTTAGAAATACATTGCAAAAGAATTGCATGCAATGCATTGTATAAATCAAGGTTGAGATGAAACGAATATCCAACACAAGAATTCAACAACAAGGAATATATACGTGAATTGCTTTATTTGCCCTGTCCATTTACGATTCAGCATGCTCTGGAGCATTTTTAAAAATCTATACCCAGTATGAAGAGCGTATCCTAGATATACATGAAATTATAGCAATAAACTTGAAACTTTTCTTCAGCAACTGATTTCTTGAAATAAACACAGCCAATCCAAGTTATTTTCAGACAATTAAAGCCACTACTGAGAACTCTGTTTACCTAGCAAATAGATATATGCACTGCGTCTGGCTCAGTGAGGCAGGGCTACGGGATACATAAGCTCCTCTATAGTTGCACTATTGTCACCCTGAGAGGGGAAAAGTATTCAATGAAAAGAAACTTTTCACCAAGGAAGTGAATAAAACTGGAATGAAACATACAGCAAAATGACTTAAAACACTTGTGACCCACCTGCCAGCTCCTGTCTATCAGCACATCACCACCTCTCATTTCATATACTCTACGATGGGTCTCTTACTAGGCAGGGAATTTTGGAATAAATTCCTCTCATTTCCAATTTTAAAAATGCACAAAGGGGACCTGAGGTGTAGCTCAGTGGTAGAGCTACATGACTAGCATGCAAATGCACTCCAGATTTATTTATTTTCAAATTGCCTCTATATACCTCTAGTTCCAACCAGCTATGGAAAATAAAAATAAGCATATTCATTTTTACATTTTCCAAGTGTTAATCTGCAGATACACGGTTTACTTCTACGGAAGCATTATCCTCCAAATACTACAAAAGCCTAAATTACAGAAGAAAGCATTAGTATACTATAAAGTTAAAAATTAATTTATGGTATAAAGATAAACAGTTTGAAATTAAGAGATTTGCTCAATGTTTCATAAATTAAATCCTAAAAAAGCAAATATTCATAATAAAGTTACTCTAATTGCTTTATAAATTCATCCTATCTTGTTAGCTTTGTACTTTTGTAAACTACCCACTTTTTAAATCTTTTCCAAGGCTCTCACACCATAATAAAGTATTTCACGCATCCCATTAAGGGTCTATTAAAGAAGTACTATGAAGAATTCTACTCCAACACTATGAATCACTCGCTAAAATGTTTTCAAATATATATTTTAATACCTCCATCTTCTTATTTAAAACAGGGGAGGGAGAGCGAAATGGTTTCTAATATTTCTTAAAGTTTTAATACATGTCAGTCTAGTCATATCTTGGTTCCAATTCAGTATTTATTTACTCATTCACTGAGTGACTACTATGTTAAATGTCAGATACAAGACTAAGTAGTAAGTCTGCAAGAAAGACTGGTCCTGAATTTATCCTAGAAAGTTCAAGAGTAATGCAGAGTGCCAGGGTGGATCTCTGCAAGTTAGCACACTACTCAGGTGTGGTGATGTACACACCCGTAATCCCAGTCACTACGGAGGCTGAGACAGGAGAATTGCAAGTTCTAGGCCAGTCTCAGCAATTTAGCAAGGCTCTAGGCAACTTAGTGAGACCCTGTTTCAAAAAACAAAAAAGGGGGGGCTCAGTTGTTGGAGCACATGCCTGGCACGTGTGAGGACCCAGGTTCGAACCCCCGTACCACACACAAAACTAAGTGTCAGAAAAACAAAGGCCATATGAAAAAAATACATGAAGTTAATTCTCTCTTTCCTCTCTCACTCCTCTCTGCCCCTCACTCTTTAAAAAAAAAAAAAGAAAGAAAGAAAAACAGGCTGGTGATGTAGCTCAGTGAACAAGTGCCCCATATTCAATCCCTAGCATAAAAAAAAAAGAAAAAAAATGTTAGCACACTAGGTTAAAAGATTTGTTGAGCTGCCAGCAAATGTGAAACTAGGCTAAAGAGTGTGGTGGCATAATGTGACTAAGAGCTGGGAAACACAAATTCAAATTCTGGTTCTGCTAATGTGTTAAAGGACCTTGAGATTGGGACTTATAAAGTACTGGAACTCATGGTGCTCATTTCTGAGATCAAAAGGATTGACTGGATCATCAGGAATGTTCAACTCTTTCTGATCATATTAAATTTATCATGAAGCTTGTATTAAATTTCTATTTTAGAAAAAAAACAGTGATACACCAAGTAGAACAAAATCAGAAATAGACTACTTATGATCCAATACACTGTTTTTATTAGCCTTTGGTAGCTCTTTAAAATATATTACACGGGGCTGGAACGGTGGCTCAGCAGTTTCAGCACTTGCCTGGCATGCATGAGGACTCGGCGGGTTCAAACCCCAGCACCACATACACAATTAAGTGTTGGAGCAACAAAGGCCATGTGAAAAACTCAATAAATTTGTTTCTCTCTTTCTCTGTCTCTCTCACTGTCCCTCTCTCTTAAAAAAATAAATAAATAAAATATATTACAGGTATTCAGAGTAATGAATTGGAGAGATGGTCTTAAATAGATGACCTAAACCAAGCCTTGTTTTCAGAGTCAGAAAAAGTCTTATTAGGTCTATCACTTCAATCTCTTTAAACTTATAATGGTAAATTTAAAATTTCAGCTTCTGGATTTGATTCTATATTTGATTTGTAGATTAATTTTGAGAAAAATGTCATCTTTATAATAGAAAATTTCCAAGCAAGAATATGGAACGTTGGGGCTGGGGATTGAGCTCAGTGGCAGAGCGCTTGCCTAGCATGCGCAAGGCCCTGAGTTCGGTCCCCAGCCCTGAAAAAAGAAAAAAAAAGAATATGGAATGTCTCTTCTAGCACATCTCAGATATTTCATATTTGCCTATAGTCTAGTTTGTTTTTGTCAGAAGCCTATATGGCATCTGCTTTTGTCAGAAAGGTCTTTCTTTCGCTTCAAAATTATACAATTGTTCTAAACTTTCTTCCAACCCTTTATGATTTCGTTTTTTTCATGTTTAACTTTGCAATTCATTTAAAAGTGATTTCAGTAAGAGCTTTGATGGAGAGATTTGCTTAATTTTTAGCCAATTATTTCATTTATTTCTACCACTGATTAGAAATGCTACCATTTTTAATTTACTTCTTTGCCTTTAAAATTAATTATTATTAATTTGTACATAATCATAGGGTACAGTGAGATAATTCCATGAATGTATACAGTATGTACTGATCAGAGTAGTTAGCATTTCCATCTAAACACTTAAAAATTTTTTTGATTAACGTAATTATGAGTTACAGTGTGATATTTCAACACGTGTACAGTATGTACTGATCAAATTCAGGTAATTAACATTTCCATCTCCTTATCATTACTTTATGTTCACCTTGGTTAATAGAGCTATTAGCAAAAAGAAAATAATAACAAATGGTCACAAAGCTGTGCAGAAAAGGGAACTTACATTAACACTGTTGGTGGGGATATAAAATAGGATAGCCATTTTGAAGATTTCTCAAAAAACTAAAAATAGATCTACCATAAGATCCAACAACCCAATTACTGGGCACATATTCAAAGGAAATGAGGTCAATGTATCAAAGAGGTACCTATATTCCCATGTTCGTGGCTGCAATATTCACAATAGATAAGGATGAACGGACTTTCCTTAAACCACTATGTGTGTGCGCAGTTACGCATACACATACACACATGCATATAAAATGAAATATCCATACAGAAAAATGAAAGATATTCCATCATTTTCAGCAAAATGGATGGAATCGTAGGACACTGTGTTTTAAATAAATCAGACACAGAAAGACAAATACCACACGTTCTCTCTCATTTGTAGATTGACTTTTTAAGTCAAACTGAATGTAAAAGAGTAATTACTAGAGGCTGGAAAGGGTGAGGGAGGGGGAAATAAAGGGAGTAGTTAGATAATTTACACTGGAGGAATAAATTCCAGTGTTCTATAGTGCAACGAGGTGGCTATTGTGATATCTCTAACATATTTTATGAAAAACTTCAGAGGAACTTGAAATGGCATATTCTTATATACATGGATCTGTTTCTGACTGATCTATTTCCATTAATCTGTCGTTCTATTCTAGTTCTAATACTAAACTCCTAAGTTACTTTTCATTTACATTTCATTTTTTTAGCTTTCTTTTTTTATTCTTTCAACATAGACTTATATATTGTAGGGAATGGATATTGACAAAGTAAACTAAGGCCGATCCTAGTCCAGGATCCCCCCCTTCGACCACTCCCTGTTCTCATGTCTCCTTCGCTTCGCCCCCATGTTATAGATAGAAATAAGTACATACATGTGTATTAATTTTTTAATTTTCTGATCTTCTCTGCCTGCCTGTGTATAGTTGGGCTTCTCATGGGAGACAAGAGCTCCCAGTTTCATTGATAACCCCTCTAATCCCTCCTTCCTTTCTTTGCCTCCCTCCCTTCTCCCCCCAGCTTATGTGAAAATTCACCTATTTGAATTTACTTTTTGAGCTTAGCTAACTTTCAACCTGTCTTAGATTTTACTCTAGCTTCCACATATGAAAGAAAACATTCAGTCCTTAAGTCTCTGAATTTGGGATATTTCACTCAGCATAATTTCTTCCATCTCCATCCATTTGACTGCAAAAGCCATTATATTGTTCTAATAGCAGAGCAGAATGTATATATATATTTTTTTTTCAGTTTTTGAATCTACTTGTACAGTGAGGGGCATCTGGGTTGGTTCCATAGTTTAGCTATTGGAAGCTGAGCTGCTATAAACATCGATGTAGCTGTGTATGTAATAGACTATCTCCAATCTCCCACCCCTCTTTTTCAATACTTAAAATATTTTCTTGGCCACCTTTACGTATTTACTGTAAACTTTGTAATCATTTTGTCAAATGTCCCCAAAATAGTCTAACTTGGATTTTTATTAGGATTGTAATATACTTTATTTGAAAAGAATGGAACCTACACAGATTTCCAGAAATATCTTGTATGTATCTATATTTTTAAGTCTTTCAATATTTTTAAGGTCTTGCATGTTTTCTATTTTACTCCTAAGTGTATCATGTGTCATGTCTGCTACTGTAAAAGCACATCTATACTATCAGCTCTGCAATTAAAAAAAGGTTGAAAAGAACAAAGCCAAGGCCAGAGTCTTATTATATAAAATTACAAAACCCACCACTGTAATCAGTACATCTGTGGTCAGCCCAGCAGCAAATAATCTCTTAAAATCGTCCTTATCCCCAACCTGCTTATTTCCATTTTATTCACAAGAATATCATGAGATTCCAGGTCAAACGCCTTGCTGAAGTCAAGATCTGCTGTTTCTATCATATATCTCTACCTACTATTCCAGTAACTTTATCATAGTTCCCTATGATATTACTAACATTTATATGTATCCACAACTGGGTTAATATGATTGAGTACAACTTGATATTAATGAAC
The DNA here is from genome assembly GCA_004027875.1 of Aplodontia rufa. Lineage (NCBI taxonomy): Eukaryota > Metazoa > Chordata > Mammalia > Rodentia > Aplodontiidae > Aplodontia > Aplodontia rufa. Next base: position 2,232 of record PVKS010021566.1, on the reverse strand, counting down.
CCATCCCAAGTCTTGTGATAATCATTCACTTTCCCAGGTAATTATTAACAAATTATCCTCACATATTTTAAACTCTTACTTGTGCCTGACAAGTATACAACACTGCTCCTAGAATCAAGGGTCACCTATTAAAGAAAGTGGGTGTGAGATAGTTTAATCACCTGAAAATTCAATGGTTCGAAAATATTCAAATCACCGGAATAAGCCTACTTAGACTCCTGAAATGTTTATACTGATTGAAAAAGACCATCTAAAGCCTCACTATAATTGAAAAGCCATTACCTTTGCCCCACAGTCTGCTCCTTTTTGAATGCAAAATCCAATGAACCTTGGGTCTGCCACTTTTACCAATATGTTGTCCACACAATAGACATGAATGCTCCAAATGCCTCTCTGCTCCATATCCTCCACAATATTCTGGGCTGCAAGGGCCCGATAAAGGCCACCATTACCATCTAGAAAATAAAGTAGTCCATTAGTATCAAAACAAAATTCATTATGAGGGTAACCCAAAGGTTGTTCACCTTTTCTAAACTAGGGTGGAGATCTTTAAAAAACAATTTCACATTATGGAGCCAAGAAAACTGAATATCCAACAGGAAGATTTTAGGTGTTAGAAAGTTATTATATAATGCAACAGGGAGATGACTCCCTAGGTCACTTGAAGGCGTAAGAGAGGGGGCTGGGGGAGAGGGGGTAGGAAGAAATCCTAGGAGACTGAGGGTGGGAATATGGGGGAATCATCTCAGAAGCAGATCTCTGTCCTACATGAGATATCCATTTAACTCAGGAGTTCTTCTGGGGGAAAAAGCAACAGGGGGAACCCAAGCTGGACATCCATGATATGGCATTAGCCCTGGATAACTAAGTATATATACATTGGTTCTTGAATGTTTGATAATGTTTCCCACTCAATTGTAACTCTATATCCATCTAATAAAAAAAAAAGAAAAAAAAGTTATTACATGATTTGGAAGGCTACAAAGCATAAGTATCCACACAATAACATTATTTATATAGGACCAGGCAATCTCAAAGACCATGTTTCTTTTTAACTCAGCACCTTTTAATAATTAAGTCTATAATATATTGTGCAATATAAAATTCTTTTTCAGGAAATGATTACTTCATAACCTTTAAAATTTTATTAACATTTATATGACTCAAATTAGCTCTCTTGATCCAGAACCAACACTGACAATGTTATCCATCTCCAAAATAAAGGTAGAACAGCATTTTATACCAAACCACTGGTTAACAAATCAGATTGATATGAAGGTCTATGGGATCTATGGTGATTTCTTTTCCTTTTCTTTGTTTTTTAAGAGAGAGGGAAACAAAGAAAGAGAATCAATTTTATTTATTTGTTTTCATCTGGCCTTTGTTTCTTGAATACTTAGTTGTATATGAGGTGCTGGGGTTTGAAGACAGGTCCTCACACATGCCAGGCAAGTGGTCCAACTGCTGAGCCACTGCACCAGCCCCACTACAGTGATTTTAATACATGTAAAAGTCTCTTCTTTTCCCATCTATTTTTTTTTAAGAGAAAAAGCAGAGAGAGAGAGAGAGAGAGACAGAGACAATCAATTTTTATTGAGTTTTTCATATGACTTTCATAGCTCCAACACTTAGTTGTGTAAGTGGGTGCTGGGGTTTGAACGCGTGTACTCGTGCATGCCGGGCAAGCGCCATAACCACGGAGCCACTGCTCTAGTCCCTTTCCCCATCTATTTTTAGTACTACTTTAATGTTCTTCTTTCATCAACAACCTTGGCCACTGCTTAAACAATGACAAAAAAAATTGGACAACTTGATAAAATAAAGCTAAGAATAAACAGTATTCTCTTCTATTAAGACCAGTTAAGATTTTTACAAAGGAAATTAAGATGAAATAAAAGCCTTCATCTGGAGAGCACCACGTTTAATATTACTGTTTATTTACTTTCCTCACAGATATGAATCTATCAACAGGCTTATTTTCATGGTTGAGGGCACTCAGGGTTACTATCTGTAGCCACAAGTGGTACTCTGACTCATTTCAGCAGGTACTGCTAACAAACTACCCAGAATTGTACAGAGCTGTGGTTCTAATCACACTGTGTTCGCAGCTCTGTATTTATGTTCTCTTAACCTATTTAAATGATGTTACTTATTGTCTCTAAGCAATAATTTTAATACTTTTTAAGAATTAATGCCACTTATAAATTATTCTTTCACCTCTCATTTATTAAA
>PVKS010021565.1:0-34993 GCA_004027875.1 Aplodontia rufa | reverse complement strand
GGCGATGGGATTATGAAGTGCAGCTTACTGTTAATGTTTTCTTTCTTTTTTTTTTTTTTTAAAGAGAGAGGGACAGTGAGAGAGACAGATAAAGAGAGGAACAACTTTATTTAGTTTTTCACATGGCCTTAGTTGCTCCAACACTCAGTTGTGTATGTGGTGCTGGGGTTTGAACCCGGGTCCCCGTGCTTGCCAGGCAAGCGCCAAAACCGCTGAGCCACCGCTCCAGCCCCGTCTTTTTTCTTTAGAGAGAAGGATAATGAGAGAGAAAGAGAATCAATTTTTATTGAGTTTTTCACTTGGCTTTCATTGCTCTGACACTTGGTTGTGTACGTTGGTGCTGGGGTTTGAACCCGTGTACTTGCACATGCCGGACAAGTGCTGTAACCACCAAGTCACCGATCCAGCCCTCCCCAGTTAGTCTTTTTTTTTTTTTTTTAAAGAGAGAAACAACTTTATTTAGTTTTTCACATGGCCTTAGTTGCTCCAACACTTAGCTGTGTATGTGGTGCTGGGGTTTGAACCCGGGTCCATGTGCTTGCCAGGCAAGCACCGAAACCACTGAGCCACCGCTCCAGCCCCCCCAGTTAGTCTTAAGATGGTTCCTGGGTCTGGACCGGTGGCTCAGCATTCGGAACACTTGCCTGCATGCAGGAGGACCCATGTTCAAACCCCCATGCCACATACAGATTAAGTATTGGAGAAACAAAGGCCAGATGCATAAATAAATAAAACTGATTCTCTTTTTCCTTTCTTTCTCTCTCTCTCTCTCTCTTTAAAAAATGAAAATAAAAAAGGTGATTCACCAAGCACAGTACCCGAGACCCAGGCAGATGCTGAGAAATTGCTGAATTAAATTCTGGCACTGAAAACTCACCAAATCTCATAGTCATATTTCCAGTAAAAGGGAGTTAACAGGGCTGGAGATGTAGGTCAGTGGTAGAGCACCTGCCTGGCATGTGTGAGGCCCTGGTTCAACCTCCATCACTGAAAAAAAACCCCCAAAAAAAACAAGAAACAGGGAGGGTGGAGTTAAAGTCTGGTCTCTCAAGCTACTTTACTTTAATCTACAAGTGACTTGGTTCCTGCCATGATGTCACCTCTTCCAGGAAGCTTCTAGAGAGTGTCTATAGCACCTGCATTCATGCTTGGATCATGCCACGTGGTAATGGTAATTGCCTCTTTACCTATTCATCTCCCAACCAGGACCATCTGAGGACACTCTGGGGAAAGGGACTGTGGAAGGCGCTTAGCGATGGTGGACAAGTGTGGAGGATTTTCAGGATGCCAAGTGCATTCTGAGCACTTTATGGGTCCTAACTCATTTAAGCTTCAAGACAACCCCATGAAAAGTGTGGTATTAGCCCCATTTGATGGAGGAGCAATCCAAAGCCCGAGGGTTCTAAGCCTGACCAGTCCCACAGCCGGGAAGAGGATTTGAGCCTAGCCCTCACCTGCACAATTTGAACCGCATCACTGAGTCAAGGGAATGGGAGCCATTCTCCTCCAGCCCCCAGTAGCCCTGGTCTGCCCTGACTCCTGTTCATCTTCCCCCAGGAGACAGAGTCCCATGCCAGTCGGCAGGGAATTGCTCAAGAGCAAAGCTGAAGTCTGAACTGTAAAGCCTCTTGGTGAACATCATTTTAATAAAGACTTCTTGTTCTGCTCTGCCCTGAGAAACTGCCCGTTTCCTGTCGTTCCACAGGGAGGTCCTGGGAATGGTTAGCAGTGCTTTGCTAGTGTATAACCTCTGGGGCTGTTTTAGAGACAAAGGACCTTACAGGACCAGGCCCCCTGCCAGACCTCTTAGAGAGGGCCACCTCTGTCCTTGCTGGTGGGGACAATAAATGGCTCAAAACTCTGAAACAGGAATCTCATCTTTTACCCACTAACTCCAATTGGAGAAATTTATATGGAAGATCTCTCCAAATAAATCCCCAAACGGCACATATCCATTGGAAAGGAATTAATTAGCTCATTAATTAATTAATTTTTGTGGTACTGGGGATTTAGCCCAGAGGCCTGCTACCATTGATCTATATTCCAAGTCCTCCAATAGCTTTTTTTTTTTTTTTTTGGTACCAGGTATTGAACCCAGGGGTGCTCAATAACCCAGCCACATCACCAACCTTTTTTTTTTTTTTTTTTTTTTGGAGACAGGGTCTCACTAAGTTTCTTAGGGCCTCACTAAATCGCTGAATCTGGGGCTGGAGCCATGGCTTGGCAGTTACGGTGTTTGCCTGGCATGCACACTATGTGAGTTTGAACTCGTGAGTTCAAACCCCAGCACCACATACACAATGAAGTCTCAGAGCAACAAAGGCCACATGAAAAACTAAATAAAAGTTGTTTCTCTTTTTCACTGTCCCTCTCTCTTTAGTAAATAAATAAATAAATAGCTGAAGCTGTCCTTGAATTTGAGATCCTCCTGCTTTAGCCTCCCAAATCTCTGGGATTACAGGCATGCATCACCATGCCCAATTGTTTATATTCTTTTAATTCTGGGTTCATTTTTCATTCTACATGCAACTCAAAGAATAGAAATCATGATATCTTGCCTTGCTGGGGAGAATGGCGCAGCAATCCCAGTAACTTGGGAGGCTCATTCAGGAGAATCACAATTTCAAAGCCAGCCTCAGCAATTTTAGTGAGGTCCTGAGCAATTTGGCAAGACCCTGCCTCAAAATAAAAAATAGAAGGGGCTAGGGATGTGGTTCAGTGGTTAAGCACCCCTGGGTTCAATCCTGGGTACAAAAAAAAAAGAGAAAGAAATAATGATATTTTGCATCTACCCATGATATCCTTCCCTGTCTCATTTCCCTGTATCCTCATTAAGCATCCAATGATTGTGCTTTTCCCGCCCTTGCATCTTTTGTATAGCTTAACCCATAAATACACATGATTTACATATGCTGTGATTCGGGTTGGAGCAGGGACTCAGCAGTCAGAGTGCTTGCCTGGCATGTGCGAAGACCTGGGTTTGAACCTCAGCACCTTATACACAGCTGAGTGTCAGAGAAACAAAGGCTAGATGGAAAACTAAATAAAGTTGATTCTCTCTTTCTCTCTCTTAAAAAAAATTTATATATATATATATATATATTTTTTTTTTTTTTACTTTTAGTTGTCCCTAATCTTTATTTAAAACAAAAAAGTAATGGAGATGAGCGTGCAGCTCAGCGATAGAGCAAAGGCTTACATGCGTAGGCCAGCGATCAATCCCTGAGAGTTTTCCCATTCAACATGATATCACTAAGATTCATACTTGCTGACATGCGTAGCTACAATCAATTCCTTTTTTTTTTTCTTCATTGCTCTGTTTCAATCCATCATATGAACACACTGGAGATTTTTTGTTTGTTTTTTATGCGTTCTCCCATCAATGGACTTGGGGTTTCTCCAGAGTTTTGCTATTATGACTAATGAATTATGAACATTCTTGAGCACTATTCCTGCTGTACGTGGTTCTGGTGGTTTCTTTGATTAAATGAAAGTCCTGGGGTATAGGATTGGTGAATATTGAGTTTTACTAGGATCCCACCGGTTTACATTTACAGCAGCAGGTCAAAGAATCGCTGCTTATCCATATCCTGCGCTGCCCTAGGCGAAGTTAGATGTCTTAGCTTTAATAACTGAATGGACAGTAGACTTATATTGCAGCACTTAGTGTTTTGTTCCTTCCAAACTTTGTACCAGCAGCTTGTATTATCCACTCAAATAACCGAAATATAATTACACTTTTGTCTGAAAAAACACAAGGCTGTATACGTGGGCTGGGGTGTAGCTCAGTGATAGAGTGCCTAGCATGCACCAGGGTCTGGGTTCAACCCCAGCACTCTGCCCCTCAAAAAAAAAAAAAAAGTTTGGATACAGCTCAAAATGTCACTCCCAGGATTGGACCGATGAAAGTCACAAGAAAAACTAAATAAAACTGATTATGTCTTTGCCTCTCTCACTGTCCCTCTTTAAAAAATAAATAAATATGGGGCTGAAGCGGTGGCTCAGCGGTTATAGTGCTTGCCTTGCATGCATGAGGACCTGGGTTTGAACCCCAGCACCACATACACAATGAAGTGTTGGAGCAATGAAAGTCACATGAAAAACTAAATAAAATTGATTCTCTCTCTCTCTCTCACTGTCCCTCTCTCTTTTAAAGAAAGAAAGAAGAAAGGAAGGAAGGAAGGGAGGAAGGAAGGAAGGAAGGAAAGAAAGAAAGAGAAAGAAAGAAAGAAAAAAGAAAGAAAGAAAGAAAGAAAGGCTGGACATGGGATTTAGTAGTAGAACATTTGCCTAGCATGTGTAAGGCCCTGGATTCAATTTGTAGCACAGCAAAGAGGCAGGTGGGAGGGAGAGAAGAGAGAGATCAGATACACCATGATTAACATTAATCATTAGATAAATTAAGACCACACTCACCTATTAGTATGGACAAAATTGAAAACACTGACCACAAAGCCAAATGCTGGCAAAGATTGGAGCAATGGGAACTCTCACACATTGCTGATGGCATTATAAAAACGGTATAGCCAGCTAGGCGAAATGGAATATGTCCATAATTCCAGCAGCTTGGGAGGCTAAGGCAAGGATCCCAAGTTCAAAACCAGCCTCAGCAACTTAGGGAGACCCTAAGCAACTTAGCAAGACCCTGTCTCAAAATACAAAAATAAAAAGGAGGCTGGAGCCGTGTGGCTCAGCGATTATAGCACTTGCCTGGCATCTGCGAGTATGAGAGTTCAAACCCCAACACCACGTATACAACGAAGTCTCCGAGCAACGAAGGCCACATGAAAAACTAAATAAAAATTGATTCTCTCTCTCTCTCTCTCAATGTCCCTCTATCTATCTATAAATAAATAAATAAATAAGTAAATAAAAGGGTGCTGGAGGACTGGAGCCCGGGCTCAGCAGTTGCAGCATTTGCCTGGCATGAGTGAGGATGCAGGTTCAAACCTCAGCACCATGTACACAACTAAGTGTCAGAGCATGGAAAGTCACATGAAAAATTAAATAAAATCGGTTCTCTCTCTCTCCCTCTCTCTCTCTCACTGTCCTTCTCTTTCTTATAAAAAAAAAAGGTGCTGGAGATGTGGTTCAGTGGTTAAGCATCACCGGGTTTAATCCCTGATACCAAAAAACAAACGAAAATGGTATAGTCATTTTGAAATGCAGTTCGGTAATCTCTTATAGACGTACACTAATTATGATTTAGCAATTCTACTCCTAGTTATTTACCCAAGAAGAATGAAATGTTTATATAACTAAATGAAATTGGTTCTCTTTTTCTCTCACTGTCCCTCTGTCTTAAAAAACAAAACAGAAACAAATGGGCTGATGGGCTGGGGATGCTCACAGCGGAGCACTTGCCTAGCATGTACGGGTTCAACCCCCAGACACATACACAGTGTGACTTTTACTACAAGAACAGCAGACTTTAATTTGTGTATGTGTATGTTAGTGGTTTTTTTAAGAGCGGAAGAGAGAATCTAATTTATTTATTATTTTTTCATTTGGTTTTTGTTTTTCCTCCACATAGTTGAGCATGTGGTGCTGGAGTTCAAACCCGGGTCCTTGCCCATGCCAGGTAAGTGCTCCAACTGCTGAGTCATTGCTCCAGCCCAGCAGGGGCATTTTTTATTAGTTTTATTTCATTTTATTTTATTTTTTGGTGCCAGGGGTTTAACCCAGGGGTGCTTAATCCTTGAGCCACATCCCAGTCCTTTTTTAATTTTTTAGTTAGAGACAGGTCTCCCTAAATTACTCAAGATCTCTCTAAGTTGCTGAGGCTGGCCGTGGAGCCTTGGATTTGTGATCCTCCTGCCTCAGCCTTCCTTGCTTTGTTTTGTTTCTTTATTGGAAATACTGGGGATGGAACCACTGAGTTACAACCACAGGTTTTTTTTTTGTTTGTTTTTTTGAGACAAGATCTCCTTAAATTGCTAAAGTTGGCCTTGAACTTGCAATCTTCCTGCCTCAGCCTCCTAGGTTGCTGGGGTCACAGGTATGTATCGGCAGGCACATGAGTTCTTTCACCTAGGAGAGAGAGGAGGAGAAAGGAGAAAGGTTTTTAAAATGTTCTTTATTGGGGTTGGGGATTTAGCTCAGTGGCAGACTGCTTGCTTAGCATTCTCAAGGCCCCGAGTTTGGTCCTCAGCCCTGAAAAAAATAAATGGAATGTTCTTTATTAAGCATTAGATGTATTTAGAGCTCTGCAGGTTTTCATTCATTTAATCTTTGTTCCACTCCTAAGAGGTGGAAGCTTGGGGCTGGAGCGGTGGCTCAGCAGTTTCAGCGCTTGCCTGGCAAGCAAGAGGACCTGGGTTCAAACCCCAGCACCACATACACAACTAAGTGTTAGAGCAACTAAGGCCATGTGAAAAACTAAATAAAGTTGTTTCTCTCTCTCACTGTCCCTCTTTCTTAAAAAAAAAAAAAAAAGAAGTGGAAACTCTTACTACCTTCATTTTCTTCATTTTATTTATTTATTTTTAAGACAGGGACAATGAGAAAGAGAAAGAATCAATTTTATTTAGTTTTTCATGTGGCTTTTGTTGCTCTGACACTTCATTGCGTACATGGTGCTGGGGTTCAAACCCCAGTCCTTGTGCATGCCCGGCAAGCTCTATAACCTGCAAGCCACCACTCCAGCCTTTTAATTATGTTTTTAAATTTTGAGACAAGGTCTTCCTAAGTTGCTTAGGACCTTGCTAAATTGCTGAGGCTGGCTTTAAACCTGAGGTTGTCCTATCTAACCCCAGTGGAGCTGCTGGGATGACAGGCACATGCCCCCGAGCCTGGCCCACTGTCTCTAGGGTTTGGATCTGGTCTTCTTTCACCAGGTCCCTCACTCCACTCATACCAGGTCTCCGACAGAAAGTTTCAAATGGAATCACTGAGTCAGGACCAGCATATATATTTTTTAAGTGGTAGAGAATAAAATAGAGCAAAACAGCAAAAAATAGAAAATAGGATACATGGCCCATAGGAAAGGAATTGTTATGCTGTGAAAATTCAATTTCAGTGTTTCCCAGCATAATGATATTTTATTTATTCGTTTATTTTTTGATGGTGGCACTATGAACTGAGCTTAGGGCTTCACTTGCTTAAGCTAGGCAAGCACTCAACCACTGTGCTACATCCCCATCCCCAAAAGGTATTTTTATTGGTGATATTGGGGTCCCAGCTGGAAAAGTTCCCACAATCTTTTTTCTTTCTTTCTTTCCTGTACTGGGGATTGAACAGGCTGGTCTAGAATTTGTGATCCTTTGCCTGAGCTTCCCAAGTAGCTGGAATTACGGGTATGCAACACATTACCTGGCTAATCTGACCTATTTTTTTTTTTAAGAGAGAAGAACAGTGAGAGAGAAAGAGAGATGGAGAGAATCAATTTTTATTGAGTTTTTCACATGGCTTTCGTTGCTCTGACCCTTAACTGTGTATGTGCTGCTGGGCAAGCACTGTAACTGCCAAGCCACTGCTCCAGCCCTAATCTGACCTATTTGACAGAGGACAAGATTAAGGCTCAGAGAGGGGAAACCAGCTGCGAAAGGTCACACAGCCAACCTGGAGTCTAGTTGTTCTGACTCTAGGTTCTGTGCCTTGAGCACTATCCAGAACTCAGTTCTGCATTTTGGGTGCATGCGTGCAATATAAGCCAGTCTGGTACCAGCTCTCACCAGAGATGGGATGAGGTAAGAGTCTGGCCCCAGCATCCATTCAAGTCAGGATATCTATTCTGGGCTCATGTTTTTTTTTATTTTTTTTATTTTTTAATTCATTTTTAGATGGTAAGGTGTGACTAAATTCTGTCAGAGAGGAACACTTCAGGAAAACCAGCCTCCCAAACCAGACACCACAGGCTCAGGCCCAACATTGGCTTTTAGAAAAAGTAAAGAGGGCTGGGCCTGGTGGTGCCGGCCTGCAATCCAGCGACTCAGAAGGCTGAAGCAAGGGGGTATCAAGTTCAAAGCCAGCCTCATCAATTTAGAGAGGCCCTAAGCCATTTAGCAAAACCCTGTCTCAAAATAAAACTTAAAAAAGGGTCAAGGAAGTGGCTCAGTGGTTAAGTGACCCAGGGTTCACTCCTTTGTATTCCCCCAAAAGAAGGCATAGCTCCCTATGTCTGGGATTGCTGAACTGATAAGTTGGGTGCCTGTATCTGCCTAGTTAGGAGACCCTAAGAATGAAGTCAGAGTAGAGGAAAGCAAAGACAGAACAAGACAGATCCCTGATGACATCATTTGACCACCCAGAGCCATCCATGCGTGAAGCTCATCTCTACCTGGACTTTTTACTATATAAACCCCTAAATCATCCCTTCCCCTTTTCCTCCTTAGGCATTTGTGTTTCTGACATTTATTACCCAAAGTGATCAGTACACAATGCTGAGACAGAATGATAGAGAGGAAAAGAACATTGGACCAGGAGCCTTTTTTTACACATGATTTTATTTTTCATTATAGTTTTACATATTGAATGGGTTTGTTGTGACACTTTGATATATGCGCACATAATATTAGCTCCTCCCCCTCTCTATCTCTCCCACCCACCTCAAGTTTGATTGCTAATCCATGTTTGGTGAGTCTATTGTCTAAATTTATTCTCTCATCTTTACTATATTGTGCTCTAGCTTCCACATGAGAGAAAACATTTGGTCCTTGAGTTTCTGAGTTTGACTAATTTCACTCAGCATGATTTTCTCCATTTCCATCATTTACCAGAAAAGGCCATGATTTCATTTTTTTAAATAGCAGAGTAGAATTCGTGTGTGTGTGTGTGTGTGTGTGTGTGTGTGTGTGTGTAAACTGTGATATATATAATCACAGTTTGATCCATCCATCCAATGATGGGCATCTGGGTTGATTCCACAATTTAGCTATTATAAATTTTGCTGCTATAAATATTGATGTAGCTGTGTCACTATAATATGCCAAATTTGTATCTTCTGGGAAAATACCCAGGAGTGGGATAGCTGGGTCATGTGGAAGTTCCATTCCTAATTTTTTGAGAAGTCACCATACTGCTTTCCAGAGTGGTTGTACTAGTTTGCAGTCCCACCAACAGTGTACAAGGGTTCATTTTTCCCGCACCCTCTCCAGAATTTGTTGGTTGTGTTCTTGATCTTTGCCATTCTGACTGGGTGAGGTGAGATCTTAATGAAGTTTTCATTTGCATTTCCCTGCTTGCTAGAGATGTTGAACATTTTTTCATGTATTCATTGGCCTTTTGCATTTCTCCTTGTTAGAAGTTTCTGTTTAGCTCTTTTGCCCATTTGTTGAGTGGGTTATTTGTAATTTTGGTATTAAGCTTTTTGGGGACTGGGGATTGAACCCAAGGGTATTTAACCAGTGAGCCACATCCCCAGCCCATTTTTTAATTTTTTATTCTGAAACAGGGTCTTCCTAAATTGCTTAGGGTCTCACTAAGTTGCTGAGGCTGGCTTTGAACTTGTGATCCTCCTGCCTCTGCCGCTGGACCCACTGGGATTACAGGTGTGCACCACCGTGCCTGGCTGGACCAGGAGTCTTAAGACTTGGACTTGAATCAAGATTTAACTATATACTGGGTCATGAAACTGCTCTGTACTTCAGTGCCCTTTTAGCTGTATAAAGGGAACTGTGTTGCTCCCTGTAATGGTGTTGTGCTGGGAAATCAAAGCAGCAAAGGTAGGGCTGGAGCAGTGGCTCAGCAGTTACAGTGCTTGCCCAGCATGTACAAGTACATGAGTTCTAAACCCCAGCACCATGTACACAACTAAGTGCTGGAGGAACAAAAGCCACATGAAAAACTAAATAAAAGTTGATTCTCATTATCCCTCTCTCTTTTAAGAAAAAAAAAGCAGCATAGATAGAAAGTGCTTCGTAATCTGAAACACGCTTTGCAAATTGTAAGGCTCCATACACAAGAGGGCAGCTCTTGCTGCTCATGGTGTCCAGTGGAAAAGATGAAGTAGAAGTGAATGGTTCCATTTATCCAATGTCTGTCTCATTGTGTGATAACCGACAAGCATTTTAACCTCTCTGACTGAGCCTAGGTTCTTGCTTTGAAAAAATTGATCCTTGTGTCTTCTGGGAAAATTTGCAGGCTAGGTCCAGTGACTGTCTTGCAATAGGGATAGGGAACAGCTCAGTGATAGAGCATGTGCCTAGCGCCCGTGAGATCCTGGGTTCTATGCAATGACCCCCTATTGATTTCAGGACACAGAGCAAGCTGCTGACTCTGATAACAGAGTTCCCACGCCTGCCTGGTCCCTGTCCTTACTTGCCTCTTGGGTGTGATCTCTCTCTCTCTCTTTTTTTTTTTTCAAACCACGGATTGAACCCAGGGTGCTTAACCATTGTGTCACATCTTCATCTTCAAAGCCCTTTTTATTTTTTATTTTGAGACAGAGTCTAGCTAAGTTGCTTAGGGCTTGTTATTTTGCTGAGGCTGGCTTTGAACTTGCAATCCTCTTGCCTCAGCCTCCCAAATTGCTGGGACTACAGGCGTGTGCCACTGTGCTTGGCAGGTCTTGCTTCTCTCCTCTCCAGCTCTAGTCTGAACCCTCCTCCCCTCTGGGATTCTTGCCCAGGTGGTGACCTTTGCCAGGAAGACTCTGGTTAACTCCACTTAGATGTCATGTTCCTTGGGAAATCTTCCCTGAGTCCCTTGAACCTATCCATTATACCTCCTGGTTAATCACAAATCGCTTATCACCAGGCCTAGTCCTCAACCAGAACCACTGATACTGCTCTCCTATTTGCTAAATTCTGTACCGAATTTTTCCATATCAGTTGGTAAGCTGCTATGGAAAGTTATTCCTATAATCACCCCCATAGCCCCCAACCCCTCACCATCCAGACTTCTCTTTCCTTTATTTGAGTGCCTGTGGGAGGCAGGGCACTGAGATCCACCCCAGAGCCTTGAGCCTGTTAAGCAAGCGCTCTACCATTAAGCCACACCCAGTCTCTGGGAGGGGAAGGGCCGAACGTGGCAGGGAGCGATTTCATTGGTTGCTGAGCCCGGAGAGGGTTGTCTTTTGGGAGGGGCTTTATCTTTTCAACCCCAGTGGACAGTCATTATTGGTCTGATTTCTCATGTGTCTGAGAGGAGGGGTGGAGGCTTATTTTCTTGGAAGTTGGGAGACCGGAAGTCATAGATCGCTGGGGCTTTGGCATCTATTCTGCAGTGCCTTAACCGTCCACTGTCCCCCCTTGGTGGCATGAGAGATTGAACCCAGGGTCACTCCACCACTGAGTCACATCCCCCAGAACTTATTCCTCTTTCTTCTTCCTTCTTCTATTCTCCTCCTCCTCCTCTTCTTTTATTATTATTATTATTATTATTATTATTATTATTATTATTATTATTATTATTTTGGCAGGAGGGATTGAACCCAGGGGCGCATAACCACTAAGCGACATCCTCAGCTCTTTTTATTTATTTTGGGACAAGGCCTCGATAAATTGCCAGGTATGGCCTTGAACTTGTGATCCTCCTGCCTCAGTATCCTGAGCAGATGGGGTTAACAGCTGTGCGCCACGTGCCTAGCTTTGGGTCTCACTGAGTCGCCAAGGCTGGCCTTGAACCTCGATCCTCTTGTCTCAGCCTCCCAAGTCACTGGAATTACGGATCTGTGCCACCACACCTGGCTTTGTCATTCTTGAAACACTAAGTCCAAAGGTATCTGTGCCTGAGAGGGGATCTGCTGGCCCTGGAGTGCTTCAGCAGTCTCTTTTAAGGGCTATTTAGGTTGGAGGGGGCCTGCTGACTAGGGCTTGGTTCAGGGAAAAAACCTGACCTCTGATAAATGTGGAATATAGAAGCAATAATAGTTAATGTTTATTTAGCACTTCCTGTTTGCCTTTATTTATTTATTTTTTAAAGAAAGAGGGACAGTGGGTGGGGGGAGGGGGAGGGAGAGAAAGAAAGAATCAATTTTATTTAGTTTTTCATGGGGCTTTTGTTGCTGGTGCTGGAGTTCAAACCCTCGTCCTTGAGCAAGCCAAGCATGCACTGGAGTCGCCACTCCAGCCCCGTTTGCCATGTTTACTTGAGCTATCTCTCCTAATTCTTGAAACCACTCAAGGAGGTAGATGTTATAATTATTCTCATTGGGAAGATGAGGAAATTGGAAGTCCAGAGAGAGTTTAAGTGACTCATTTAAAAGCTTATAATTAGCAGGTGCAAAAGCAGAATTTAGCCCAGGCAGTCGGGCACCACGTCTGTGCTGGGAACCACTTTGCCAGACTGGTCTTAGAGCCAGAGCACCAGTCTCAAGCCTGCCTCTGCCATCAAACTGACTGTCCATCTCTCCCAGGCTCAGTCACCCGCTGTGGAAAAGGGAGATAAAACCAAGCAGGAGGGCTGAGTGGCCAGTCCAGGGCCTGCCCCTCCTCCATCTCACCAAACTGGAGTCTCCATCCTGGGGGAACTAGAAAGCAGCTCAGGCTCTTGCCAGCCTCTTTCTCTCCACTGCTCTGGAGTCTGGAGTTTCAGGCCAATCTAACAGACCGTTTACTTTTTATTTTTCTTTTTTTATTGGAATTGCTGGAATTGAACCCAGGGCCTTGCACATACTAGGCAAACATTCTCCCACTGATCTAGGAGCCCAACCCACAACAGGCCATTTCTTGCTAAGTTAAGCAAGGTTTGCCATTCAGTTCAAATGACACCTGGAAAAAAAAATCCAAATCTTAGCAGTATACCATGGAGATTAAGAGGCTTTGGCCAAGTATGGTGGTGCACGTCTGCAATCCCAGAGGCTCTGGAGACCGAGGAAGCAGGAGCACAAGTTCAGAGCCAGCCCCAGCAACTTAGCGAGGCCCTAAGCAATTTACCAAGAACCTATCTCAAAGAAAGAAAGAAAGAAAGAAAGAAAGAAAGAAAGAAAGAAAGAAAGACCGAGCTAGGGATGTGACTCAGTGGTTAAGTGTCTCTGGATTCAATTCCTAGTACCAAAAAAAAAAAAAAAAAGAGGTTTTGGAGGCAAGCAGTTCACAATTCTAGCTCTGTTCCTTTTTTTGCGTGCGATGATTAATTTTAACCCTCTTTTTTTTTTTTTTTGGTAACCCAAGGTAACTAAGCTACATCCTCCAGCCCTTTTTTATTTTTTATTTTGAGACAGGGTCTCACAAAGTTGCTTACCTGCTTAGGACCTTGCTAAGTGGCTGAGGCTGGCTTTGAACCTGTAATCCTCCTGCCTTGGCTTCCTGAGTTGCTAGTTGCTGGGATTACAGGCATGTGTGTCACCGTACCCAGTTTTGTTTTTTTTTTTATTTTAATTTTTATTTTTGAACAACCATACAATTTTTTTAAAAAAACAGAGAGGGACAGTGAGAGAGAGAAAGAGAGAAACAACTTTATTTAGTTTTTCACATGGACTTAGTTGCTCCAACACTTAATTGTGTACGTGGTGCTGGGGTTCGAACCCAGGTCCTTGCTCTTGCAGGGCAAGCACCGAAACTGCTGAGCCACCGCTCCAGCCCCAACCATACAAATTTTTAATAAAATAATATAAAATGTGTATATACCGTATCCAGTTTTAACCATCTTCTTGACACAATTAAGAGATACTTAGTTGGGCTGGAGCAGCGGTTACAGCAGTTACCTTGCATGCACAGGTACACGGGTTCAAACCCCAGCACCACGTATGCGATGAAGTGTCTGAGAAACGAAAGTCCATGAGAAACTAAATAAAATTGATTCTGTCTTTCTCTCTCTCTCTCTCACTGTCCTCTCTCTATATAAAAAAAAGGAGAGAGAGAGAGAGAGATAGTTAACTGATACAGTTTTATTTCTAGATATGTTTGTGAGATTGGCATTTGAGATAGGAGGACTGAGTAAGGAAGATTAACCAAATGTGGGTAACCATAAATTGGCCCAGGGTGCCATCCATCACCCCTTACCTTGGTTTGCCAAGGTAAGAATCTATGCAAATATCAAGACTCATCAAATTGTATATTTTAAATATATGTAAAATTTTGCATATGCTAGGCAAGCACTTTCCCACTTCAAAAAAACCTGAACAAAAAGAAATAGGGAAATTGATAAAGAAATTTTTTCTTTTCTAAGAGAGAGAGAGAAAGAGAGAATTGATTTTACTTTTTCATTTTTTCATCTGGCGTTCGTTTCTCCAACACTTACTTGTGTACATGGTGGTTGGGTTTGAACCCGGGGCCTTGAGCGTGGCAGGCAAGCACACCAACAGATGACCCACCATCCAGCCCCTTATAAAGAAACTTTTTTTTTTTTAAGAGAGAAGGACAGAGAGAGAGAGAGCGTGTGCGAGAGAGAATCAATCTTTATTGAGTTTTTCACATGGCTTTCGTTGCTCTGACACTTAGCTGTGTACATGGGTGCTGGGGTTTGAACCTGTGTACTTGCGTATGCCAGGCAAGGGCTGTAACTGCTGAGCCGCCACTCCAGCCCCTTATAAAGGAATTTAAGGGACATAACTCAAATGCAAATTTTGGAACAGAAAGGCAGAGGAAAGCTGAATTCATATGCCTGCACCCCCACCATCTTTCCCAAGGATTCAGGATGTTCTTTTCCTGCCCTTGGATACCAGAACTCTTGGTTCTCCTAACATCAGACTCTGGGACTAGTATAGTGGCCCCCCAATTTTCAGGCCTTTCGACTTGAAGTGAACCACATTACCAACTTCTCTGGTTTTCAGCTTGCAGATGGTACAATGTAAGGCTCTGCAACCTCCATCATCACCTGTGCCAATTCCCTGATAAATCCCCTCTCCACGGATATATATATATATATATATATATATATATATATATATATATATATATGTATGTATGTATTTAGACAGGATCTAAGTTGCTTAGGGCTGAGGCTGAGGCTGGCTTTGAACTTGCCAACCTCCTGCCTCAGCCACTGGGATTACAGGCTTGCACCCCCACTCCTGGCTCATATACAGGGTATTATTTTTCATTAGTTTCTGTTCTTTGGAGAGCCCTGACCTTTCTTGGATCTCTATACCTCTCTACAAATCTCTGCTTCCAAATCTGCAAAACAGATGTCTTCATAGCAAAGGGCTTGTACGAGGACTGGTGGGATAATGCATATAGAGTATAGTGAACTCCAATGAATAGCAGCTATGATTTTTATCACATTGTAATACAATTACTGGCATCTAGCACAATGCCTGATACATAATTGGCCTTCAATAAATATTTAATAAACAAATGCATGGATGTTTACTTGTCTGCATCCTCTCTACCTTATGAGCTCCTTAAGGGCAGGGACCATGTTTCTTTTATTTCTCTGTCCCCTGTGTTGAGCAGAATGCCTGGCTCATGGGAGTGCTTAATAAATGCTTGTTGTTTGCACTAATGAGATAATGGATCTGGAGAGCCATCATCTCTGGAGCTACAAACCACAAGGCCATGGAGAACTTGATAATGGAGGGATCAGATGATAGCAATTGCATAGCAGCATCTTAAAAGAGAGCCAACTGGACAATTTCTTGAATCCTGATATTATACTATGGGAAGTGCCCAGTACCATTGATGAAATATTTTTTGCCTAAAAAAAATTGAATCTGAATCAAATTAAGCTTCTGTATCTGAGTAGTTAAGGTTATATATTGGACAGAAGAACACATTTAATGATTTCTCAAGGATGCATTGAACCAGCTACAAAATGCATCAGACTCTGGGACTAGTATAGCGGCCCCCCAATTTCTCAGGCCTTTGGACTTGAAGTGAACCACACTTTTTTTCCCTTCTTTTCGGTGGTGCTAGGGATTGAACCCATGAATGCTCTACCATTGAGTTACATCTTCAGCCCTTTTTTCGTTTTTCATTTTGAGACAGGGTCTTGATAAGTGGCCCAGGTTGGCCTGGAATTTGTTATCATCCTGCCTCAGCCTCCTGAATTGTTGGGATCAGAGGCGTGTGTCACTGTGCCTGGCTCCGTGTGTGTGTGTGTGTGTGTATGTGTTTAATTTTATTTATTTATTTATTTATTTTTTGGTACCAGGGATTGAACACAGGGGTGCTTACCACTGAGAATATCGACCTAACCCCTTCCAGTACCTGCCCCATCTCAAATTAGGCAATCGTGCAGATTGTACCCTGAGCTCCTCCAATTGGAGTGAAGGGCAGAATTACATCAGGCTGGGGATAAATATCCATGAATTCTGGGTGCATGTGTGCATACTTCCAGATCCCCTTTGGGAGTGCACTCTTCTGCAGGAGTAAAGTCTGTCTTGCTCGCCCACCTCCCACCATGTGTTTGTATTAACACAGGCCAACTATTTCTAACAGAGTGTAGCTCAGGGTAGAGCACTTTTCTAGCCTCCATAAGGCCCTGGGTTCAGTCCCAAGTACTGCAAACCAAAATCAAAATGTGGCTTTTCCTTGGATCCTGATTCAATCAAATTATTGTAAAAATACATTTAAAAATATTGATGGGGGCTGGAGCAGTGGTTCGGTGGTTACAGTGCTTGCCTGGCATGCACGAGTATGTGAGTTCGAACCCCAGCACCATCTACACAACGAAGTCTCAGAGCAACAAAGGCCACATGAAAAACTAAATAAAAATCGTTTCTCTCTCTCACTGTCCCTCTCTCTTTAAAAAAAAAAAAAAAAAAAGAATGGGGCTGGAGCAGTGGCTCAGTGGTTGCAGTGCTTGCCTGGCATGCGCAGGTACAAGAGTTCAAACCCCAGCACCCATGTGTGCAACTGAGTGATGGAGCGGTGAGGGCTATGTGAAAAACGAAATTAAAAAAAAAAATTGATTCTGTCTCTCTCTCTCTCTCACTATCCTCTCTTTAAAAACAAAAAAAGATGGGGAGGTAGTTTAAAAAAAACAAAACACTTCTTGCATGTCTTGATCAGAGATGGGAAGTAACGTTATGTGGATTTTTTTTTAATTTAAAGAAATTTTTTTGAAACTGGGGTCACTTAACTACTGAGCCAAATCCTGAGACTTTTTTATTTTTTATTTTGAGGCAGGGTCTCACTAAATTGCTGAGACTGGCTTTGAATTTACAACCCCCCACCCCCAACCTCAGCCTCCCAAGTCACTGGGATTACAGGCATGTACCAGGGATTGAGCTCGGAGGTGCTTAACCACTGAGTCACATCTCCAGCCCTTTTCATCTTTTATTTTGAGACAAAGTTCACTAAATTGCTGAGGCTGGTTTTGAATTTGAGATCCTCCTGCCTCAGCCCCCTGAGTCACTGGGATTTACATGGGATTACAGGTGGGTGCCACTACACCCCACTGTCAGCCCTTTTTATATTTGAGACAGGATCTTGCTAAATTGCAGAGGTTGGCTTTGAATTCATGATCCTCCTGCCTCAGAGGTATGGCTTGGAATTTGTTTAAAATTCTTCTATAAAAACAAAAATAAAAATACTAGGGTAAAAGATAAAACATGATTTGGAACAAAGTTTACAAACTGGAAAATTGTTTAACTTACAGAAAAATATTTTGGAGTTTGGTGATAGGTACATGAGGTTTCATTATACAGTTGGCTCTACATATCTGACAATTCAATCAACACACTTTGAAAAAGGTTTTTTTTTTCTTTTTTTCTTGGAACTGAAGATTGAACCCAGGGACGCTTAACTTCTGAGCAAAATCCGCAGCCCTTTTTCATATTTTATTTTGCCACAAGGTCTCATTTAGTTGCTTAGGGCCTCACAAATTGCTGAGGCTGGCTTTGAACTTGCAATCCTCCTACCTCAGCCTTCCCAGTTGGTTGCTGGGATTACAAGCGCGTGCCACTGTGTCTGGCTGAACATATTTATTTTTAAATTGCATCTGATCAGTCACAGTTTTCCATGCCTGTCGTCCCAGCTACTAGGATTACTTTAGCCTAGGCACTCGCAGTCAACCTGGGCCATTTTTTTTTTTTTTAAGAGAGAGGGACAGTGAGAGGGAGAGAGAGAGAGGGACAGAATCAATTTTATTTAGTTTTTCATGGACTTTCGTTGCTCAGACACTTCATTGTGTATGTGGTGCTGGGGTTTGAACCCACGTACTCACGCATGCAAGGCAAGCTATGTAACTGCTGAGCCACCGCTCCAGCCCCTGGGCCTATTTTTTAAATAAAAAAAAAAATTGGGGGTGCTCTGCAGTTTCAGCGCTTGCCTGGCATGCACGAGGACATGAGTTCAAACCCCAGCACCACATACATAACTAAGAGAGCAATGAAAGCCACATGAAAAACTAAATAAAATTGTTTCTCTCTCTTCTTTTCTCTCTCTGTCTTTTTTTTTTTTTTTAAAGAGAGAGGGACAGTGAGAGAGACAGAGAAAGAGAGAAACAACTTTATTTAGTTTTTCACATGGCCTTAGTTGCTCCAACACTCAGTTGTGTACGTGGTGCTGGGGTTTGAACCCAGGTCCTTGTGCTTGCCAAGTAAGCGCTGAAACCACTGAGCCACTGCTCCAGCCCATTTTTTTTTTTTTAAGTGAGGGACAGTGAGAGAGAAAAAAAGCACCATAACCAGTGAGTCACCGCTCCAGCCCATCTCTCTCTCTCCCTTTTATTTTTTTTTTAAAGAGAGAGGGACAGTGAGAGAGAGAGAGAGAAAGACAGAATCAACTTTAGTTATCGTTTCATGTGGCCTTTGTTGCTCCGAAACTTCATTGTGTACGTGGAGCTGGGGTTTGAACTCAGGTCCTCATGCATGCCAGGCAAGCACCATAACCGCTGAGCCACCGCTTCAGCCCCTCTCTCTCTCTTAAAAAAACTTTTTTTTGTAGTGTTGGAATCCAAATCAGGACCTTGCATACTCTATGCAAACAGTATATCACTGAGCTACATCCCCAGTCCCTATTTTCTTTTGAAATAAAACTGCAGACCTGAGTGGCTCAGCGGCAGAGGGCAGGTCTCCTATCAGTTACCCAGGGTTCAACAGGTGGCTGGAGCAGTTTATCCAGTTCCTCTCCTGCATGCTGGCAGGAGGCCCAGCAGAGGTGTCAGGAGGGCCCCCTGGGGTAGCAGGAATGGAGCCTCCTTTGCCCCCACAGCCAGGAGCTTGATCCTGCTGCAATCCCTAGCAATTCCAATTTCCCTGGGGATTCCTGTCCAGCCAGATGGGGGTTGGGCTGCCCCAGCAGAGGGCAGGGGAGGGGCATCCCTCTGGTCTGAACACCACTATTACAGTCCCCCTGCCAGAGATAAAAGGCACAAGACTGCCTGGGGGATTAATCGTTAGCCTCCTGCCTGACTAGTCACCAGGCAGCCTGGAAATGGAAGTCCATCAGAGAAGGGCTGTGCAATGAGGAAACCCGGATTTTGTGAACCTCGGAGGAATGGATGCCAGTTGGCAGCTGGTGGGGAGGTCTGTTATCTTCCTGGAGAGATCTCAAGGGCACCTTCAGGGCCTCTGGACCACATCTCTTTCCCTTGTTAGTGCCTGCATTTCCCAAGAAACTCCTGGGTTCTGATTTTTCCTTCCCTCTGGTTGAGAAGCTGAGGAAAGCAGGATCTTCCCATTTGCATTGACGGGGCTACTTACAAGCTCAAGGGGGTTCACGGATCCCCAGAAGCCCATCAATGGACAGCAGGTTAAGTACGGTGGAGAGGTTCCTTAGCTCCAGGGCTTTCTTTGCTTTGCTTTGCTTTGAAAAAAGCAAGGTCAGCCCCCAGCACCGTCTTTAAAATGCAAATGACCCTGAGGAGTCGGAATGACTAACTGGCCAGTGTGAAAGGTTTTCCCCACCAGGTGGGGTGGGGGAAAGCACAGCCTAGGGCTGGGGAGGCTCCCTGCGACTCTGGATTTTTGCCTGGAACTGGGAAGACAACGAATTGGGTAAAGAGTGTTGGGACTGCTTGGAAGAACCTTGAGAATTCAGTGCCATCAAGGTCCCCATTTTATGGAGGAGGAAAGGAGGGAGGCTGGGGGGACTGAAGTGACTTAGGCTGTCCAGCATTGGAATTTGAACATTGCGCCAGTCTGAGCTCAGTACCCTGGGAGCATAGTTCAAAGTCAACAGCACAGGCTCACCACACTGACCGTTTGATCCCCTTACCTAGGTGTGCCTGTTTAATAGACGAGGGGACACAGGCAGTTCCCTGTGTTGCCCACCTCCACACGGAGCCCCTCTGTGTTCCCTCCTCAGTCTGAACAGCCGAGGGGTGGCAACCCTTCCTGGAACTTGGCGAAGGACTTGCCGAGAAGCCTGAAGTGGGCAACGGGCCTGACCTGTCCTCATTGCCCCTAATTGTTTTCTAAAAACTTTTTTATTGAATTATCCTAGTGTAATGGAAGAGTCAGGGAGAGTCACCACAGAGTTACAAGGCCAGGTCTTGCTGGGTAGAAGAAAGCAAATCCCCAAAGGCTCCCTGGGCCCCTTGATGGTATGAAATATGTATTTTTACATAACTGGAAGAAAAAAAAATAAACGGACAAGGCTGCCCCGTGGGGGAAACGCCTCTTTCTGAATTTCCATTATCTTGTTTAATGCACAGTCCAGCAGGAGCCTCAGTGGGAAAGGAAATACCGGAGCCTTTTTGCTCTGAGCCTCCTGGTGGGTTAAGAGGCAGAAGGAGCCAAGATGCAGAAATCCAAAAGGCTGGGTGTGTGTTTGGAAATCCATTAAAACCAAAGGGGTCAGGTTAGGGGGAGGGGCTGGCAGGAAGCTGTCTTGGTTTGAGACACCTCTCCCCTGCCAGGGACAAAGTGCTCTGTAGGGGGACTCAGATTCACTGGGTGAAATATTCAACATGGCCTTCCCCAAGAGGGAGGCAAATAGGGTTGTGCCTTTCAAAAGAACCACCTCCACACCAGACATTTAATGATCAGTTGCTGCTACATGCCAAGTACGCTGCTTAGTGATTGTTTTTCCATTGGCCAGAAAGCTGACCAAGGTCACGCAGCTACTGAGTAGCAGAGACATACTGCTTCCGTGGCTCTGACCCTGCTTGCATGAAGGCAAAGGAGGTGTCCTTGTCAACAGAGCCAAACCACGCAGACATGGCCAGCCACTGGCAGACAGGGAAGCTATCTGACCTAACTTTTGCCTGCCTATTCTGCTTTTGAGCCTAAAATTATTTTTACCAATGACAGAATTCTCTAGGAAAGGTGGTGGTGGCTGTAGTATTAAGATCCCAACTCCACTAATCAGATCTTTGCAGTCTTGAGGGTTTTTTTTCTTTCGTTTCCTTTTTCTTTTTTTTTTAATTTGGAGAGGGGATTTTCTTGTTATGTTGCTGAGCAGACCACAGGATACTCCAGTCTTAGGCTCCCAAATTGCTGGGATTTGAGCTGGAGCGGTGGCTCAGTGGTTAAGGTGCTTGCCTTGCATGCGTAAGTACTCGAGTTCAAACCCCAGCACCATGTACACAGTGAGTGTTTGAGGAATGAAATTAACATGAAAAACTAAATAAAAATTGCTTCTCTCTTTCTCTCTCTCACTGTCCCCTCTTTCTTAAAAACAACAACAACAACAAATTGCTGGCATTACAGGCATATGCCATCATGCTGGCTGGTCTTGGCTTTCACATTGACTTATTATGTGACATTGAGTGATCTCTAATGGGTCTCTTCCAGGTCAACATTAAAAAATACAAATTGAAAACTGCAGCTCCAATTGGGAGACTGGGGCCTCTGTGAGGTGAAGATGATTGAGAAAGGGCCCTGGAATCAGTGGGGGGAGGTGTTTCAGCTCCTACTGGCCTCAACCTCCTTAGGCTTCAGTTACCCATCTATTGGGTGGATATAGTAATGCAGCTCTTAGGTTTTTTTGGTTTTGTTTTGCAGTGCTGGGGATTTAACCTAGTGCGTGGTAAGCAAAATGTTGCCACACCCCTCCCCCAGCTCTTTATATTTTTTCCAGATGAGATTAAAAGAGATGATCAGTGTCAAATACTTGGCACAGAATCTGGCAGGTAACCTTCAGTGCCCTGCACCTGCTGTTTCTATTATTGCCCCTCACATTTATGCAGAACTTCTTTGGCTCAGAAACTTGGTCTGTTTAGTTAGTTGTATGGGTGTCTCACAATGTCATATGGAGGTATCTGTGATCATTATTCCTATTTTAAGGTGGAGAAACTAAGGTTTAAAGAGATGGTTCTGACCCAGTGGATTAATTTATTGACGTGCTAACCTATGGAGAATGGCAGGTAAAGAATAGATTTTGCCAGGAGAGGTGGCGTAAGTATGCCTAGAATCACAGCTACTCCAGAGACTGAGGCAGGGGTATGGCCTCTGCAATTTAGTGAAATCTTGTCTCAAAATAAAATTAAAAAGAGTTGGGAATGGGGCTGGAGTGGTGGCCCAGAGGTTAAGGTGCTTGCCTAACATACGCAGGTACAGGTACGCGGGTTGGAACCCCAGCACCATGTGTGCAACAAAGTGTCAGAGCAAGGAAGGCCACATGAAAAGTTAAATAAAAATTGATTCCCTCTCTCACTGTCCCTCTCTCTCTCTTAAAAAAAAAAAAAAAAGCAAAAGATGTAGCTAGGTGGTCCCCTGGGTTCAATCCCCAGTACTAAGGGAAAAAAATAATTATACAAAGAACTAGAACCCAATGCTTTAGCAAATGTGTGTAATCTCTGTGACTGGGGAGGTTGAGGTTGGAGTATCAGTCTCAGCCTAAAAATAAAAACTACTGGGGATGTAACTTAGTGGTAAAGTGGCCCTGAATTCAACCACAGTACCAAAAAAGATGGGGGAGGGGTGGATGGTCTGGAGCAGAAGCTAGAGCACCCAGGGTTCAATCCCTAGTACCACAAAAAGAAACCAACCAACCTAGAAGCTGGGTGTGGTGGGCCACTTCTATAATTCGAGTGACTGGGGAGGCTGAGGCGGGAGAATCTCAAATTCGAGGACAGGACAATTTGGCAAGACTCTGTCTTAAAACAAACACAAAAATAGCTGGAGATGTAGCTTAGTGGTAGAACTCCCCCGGTTCAATCCCCAGTACCTCAAAAAAAAGAAACAAATAAAAAAGAACCGGATAAAGGGCAAAGTCCCTTCTCATCCCAGGTCTTAGCAGATCACCCCCTGTGCTGGGATTCGAACCCGGTGGAAGGAGAACCCCATAGACTACCACCTACGGACCAGTGGGTCACCAGTTCCGCGTGAGGCTGGGGCGGGGCCGGGGACGGGTCGTCCACCCCTGCCGGCGGAGGAAGCTGAAGGCCCCGCCGCTCATTGGCTGAAACCGGCAGGTGTGTGCTCAGCCAATCAGGGCCACAGGGGGTGGTGCCTTAGAGCTCACCTGGCGGCCGCGGCGCTCCCCAGCTCAGTGGCGTCGGGAGCCTCTACAGCGCCTCCACTGCACCTGTGTGTTCGCGGACGTCCAGCGAGCCTCCCGCTCGGCCCATCCCGGCCCGACCGACCGCGCCTGGTCTCCGCCTTCGCTCGGCACCCACACGGCCCGCCATGGGCCCTCTGTGCCGCAGCTTCTCCGCGGTCCTGCTGCTGATGCAGGTAAGTCGGGTGCCCTGACTTGGGGGAATACCTTCCGGTCCCACGATCCGCGCCGAGTCCGGAGTCCTTTCCTCTTTCCTGTGGCCCTAGTTTCCCTTTTTCCAAGGAAGTTTCGGTCTTAAGGGCCACAGGGCTTGGAAGCTGCGTGGAGATGGGATCGGGAGCGGGGTGAGGTCAGGCGCGGCTTTGCCGGTCCCCTCGGGCCAGTCTCCAGGTGGGGGGCGCGCCACGCCGCAGATTCCGGGGACTCGGGGTTGGCCGCTGAGTGGGCTTGGGGCGGGCATTGGGGGCGTGGAGCAGGATGCGGGTCGGGATGTGGACCTGCGGTGCACGGCGCAAGAAAGGGGGGAGTCAGGAGTAGTGCGAACAATCCCAGAGTAAGGAAAAGGGCATTAGTAGAAATAAAGGCACCTGCCATGGAAAGCGAGGACAGCAAGTGGGAGCCGGGTGCCTTGGGATAAGAAAGAGGGCCAAAGGTGTCAGAGCGCCCCTGGGTATGAGGAAGTAGCACCGAGAGCCCTCTAAGAAAGTGGGATCGGGAAGAGTAAAGACGTCTCGAAATGAGATGGAAAAAAGAGACCGGGAGGAAAAGTGGGCCAGGTTTTCGGGAGGTGACCCAAAGGCCTCCTCTCCCTGAATTCGAGGGGGCTTAGCTGCAGGTTTCGGGATGGGAGAGGATGACGTCGCCTCCTGCCCCGGGGTGGTGGGGGTGGGGATATCCTCTCACAATCCCTACGCCCGGAGCTAGGGAGAGGCGGTGGCACGCTTGGTTTCGGTGTGGGCGGCAGGGAGCCCCCCAAGTCACCCGGGTTCCGTACCTTTCGTCCACTCCAGGTTTCATCCTGGCTGTGCCAGGAGCCGGAGTCCTGCCATCCCGGTTTTGGCGCTGAGAGCTACACCTTCACAGTCCCTCGCCGTAACCTGGAGAGAGGACGCATCCTGGGCAAAGGTGAGGGCGCATCGCTGGTGTTCTTGGGCAGAGTGGGGAGGAGTAGGGAAGGTGCCTAGAAATTGCACTTCCGTGCCCCTTGGGTGGAGTGGACAACCCTCCCCCTTCTTTCACAAGGACCAGTTTGGAATCTACACAAATGTAGGGGTCTAAACTTTTAACGTGGTTGAGCACTGTGGTTGCAGGGGTCGCACTGAGGGGGAAGCCTTGTCTAGTTAACTTTACAGGGCTGGAGGTGGGTGGGAGCACTTAGAGGCCATTAGTATTTCTCATATTGTCCTGACCCCTGGAGACAGTCTTATCACTTCAAACTGCAAAAACCTGCTGGATGGGACCTTGGGACAGGAGTATTACTGTTTTACAGATGAGCAAACTGAGTCACAGAGGGTGATTCCACTTGCCTAGGGTTAACAGAGGAGCAACCTGACTCTCAAGACCCTTTATGCACCATTGGGGGATGACTGAGGAGCACCCTCCTGGTTACTAGAGCTGTGGTTTTTGTTGGTAGAGTTGAAAACATTTTGATACAGGCACTATTTCCTCAAAGAATAACGATATGTATATATAATATTTTATATATATTTATATATTTTATATAATATAATATTTAAAATTTTTTTTTATTTATTTAAAATATATTTTTGAAATGAAAAGCACAGTAACTTAACTTAGGGGATGAAAATGCCTACAAACACCCAGTGTGTTTTAGGACTTATCATTGTGATAGTCTAGAATTTGCTTTGTTCCACCTCACTGTTTCTCAGGGCTGGAAGCAAGGAAAGGGGCTGGTTTCACTACTTCCCAGGTGCTTACTTAGTATCAAAAGCATGTTCTCTGGGCTGGAGCAGTGGCACAATGGTTACAGTGCTTGCCTGGCATGCATGAGAACAGGAGTTTGAACCCCAGCACCACATACTACAGTGCAGTCTCTGAGCAACAAAGGCCACATGAAAAACTAAATAAAATTGATTCTCTCTTTTTCTCTCTCTCATTGTCCCTCTCTTTAAAAAAAAAAAAAAAGGCATGTTCTCCTCCCTCATGTTTATAGTTGATCAGGCAAGTATTATATAACAGTAAACTGAAATACTGTTTAAGGAGATATCACCCATAGTTCCCCCAAGGGAATGCTTCCACTGTGTTTATTCTTCTAGTCTTTGGTCACATGAAAAATCTACAGCAGCTATGCTGTTGTCTTAACATTTGCTTTGAACTTTGGAATTTGTTCCAACAGTGCATGGCATGTTTTACAGAGAAACTGCAACTTGATCAATTAACCATATTTGCTTTTCTGAGACCCATCTGTGTCTGTGGCGCTTTCTGTGGAATCAGAAAGGCTGTTTGCTGCCCGATGTTGGGTTAGGTTAGTGATTACTCATTTGCTCTCTACCTGATGTTCTGCCTTGGCTGCCCAAGGAGTAAATTGAAATATAAAGATAGGGACACTGCAGCCCTGCCCTCTAAATTGCACATTCTAGCAGGTTGCTGAGTGTCCCAGGACCCTCTTAGACATGGGCAGTGAGGTATGAAAAGGTGTGGGTGGTCTGGGGTGTTCTGATGGGTGTCAGTGAGCAGTGAGGTCTGGCTCCTGGGAGGAGACAGTCTTGACTCAGACTTAGAGTAGGGCAGGGCTTAGGAACCAGAAGCCGGAGTGTGTGTGAGCACCAGTATGAGGTGTCCCCATATAAGTGCTGATTGCTTTGTATTCCTGTCCTAATTCATTTGATGGTGCCCAGGGTGGGAGATCTGTTTTTGCCCTACCCCTGGGGATTGAGCCCAGGGATGCTCTACTAATAAGCTACATTCCTAGCCCTTCTTATTTTTTATTTTGAGAAAGGGTCTGGCTAAGTTGTTGAGGCTGGCCTTGAATTTACAATCTGCTTATCTCAGTCTTCTGAGTAGCTGCGATTGCGTGTGCCTCTGCACTCAGCTACTTCTTAAGAGAAGTAGAATGGACACCATTCTGTTTTGCAAGTGAGGAAACTGAGGCAAAAAACCAATTTAATCTACTGAAGGATCCACAGTTGTCTTTTTCTCCCTCTTTCCCTTTCTTTTTCTCTTAAATCTCCAAAAAAGTGGGTTTGGTGGCATACACCAGTGATCCCAATGGTTTGGGAGGCTGAGACAGGAGGATCACAAGTTCAAAGCCAGCCTCAGCAACTTAGCAAGATCCTGTCTCAAAATAAAAAATAAAAAGGGCTGGAGGTCTGGAGATGTAGCTCAGGCTCTGGCTTGGTGGTTAAGCACCCCTGAGTTCAACCTCAGGTACCAGTAAATAAATAGATGATAGATAGATAGATAGATAGATAGATAGATAGAAAAAACAAAGGTGTTTGGGAAATTAGTGTCCATGGTGAAGTACACTGAGGACAGAGGTGTCCATGGGGGGAGGGAATCTCTGAGAGCAGGTGATAATGATGGAGCAGATTGAGAGGGAGATGGAAGAACAGGTGGCCTCCACAACACAAGCTTCTTGTGTGAATGGTTCCTGGTCCCTTTGTGACCTCAGACTCCACCCCACTCTACAGTTTTCCTGAATTTTAACTTTTTTTTTTACATCAATCCAGTGTAGGATTGCCCTAGGACAGAGTACTCTTCTCTAAATCAGCTTTAACCTCAGGAACTGGCTTTGTGATTTTAAAATGTGGTCAGAATTGAAAAAGGTGGCCTTGCTCTCTTTGAATAGTCCAAGCAAATAGAGGGACGGGACATTGGCATCAGGTTTTTAGACATGGCTTTGAGAAGAATTTGCTGCTTGGGAATTTTGAAATAAGGAACTGGCAGCTGAAGTGTCACAAATAGGGTTTTGACTGAACTGAGGGGACTTCCGTATATTTGCTGGGGTCACTCCTGTGCTCCACAATCTAAGCCTTGTGTTTTTTTTTTTTGTTTTTGTTTTTGTTTTTTAAGAGTGAGGGACAGTGAGTGAGAGAGAGAGTGACAGAGAGAATTAATTTTATTTAGTGTTTCATGTGGCTTTTGTTGCTCCGACACACTTAGTTGTGTATGTGGTGCTGGTGTTCAAACCCATGTACTTACGCATGCCAGACAAAATCTGTAACCACCGAGCCACCGCTCCAGCCCTAAGCCTTGTGTTTATTCCTTTGTTTTTTCTTTAGTTTCTAGAGTGGAAAATGTTAAAACCAAAAACAAACAAAAACTCAATTATAAATGGATTCTTTTAGAGTTGCTGACTATTTTCCTTTTTCTTAGATCCCTCTGGTTTGAAAAACCCAGGATATTAGATAGTTCGGGATCTCAGAAATATTAGCCTGGTGTACAGTTTTAAATTGAGGTGGGGTGGGAAAAAGAAAAGCTGGCTGGCTTTTAAATTAATTGTTTCCTCCTTTTGCTTTCTCTATAATCTGGACTTGGATGAACAGGGCCCATATTTTCGGTTTGAGCTTTGACTGCTTGATAGATTGACATAATTGACAGGTACCACCTGTATGGATTAAATAGACCCATTTCTCCTCCTTTCTGAAGGATGTGCTGAAAGCTGGTACAAACGGCAGCAGGTCCCTTAGTTAAAGTGGACTTGAGAAAAGCAACATGGAAACCTGCTTCAGGATGACTGTTTTATCAGATACCCACTCCGTCACCCCTCAAACTCCTACACGCCATTTCCCCA
Organism: Aplodontia rufa; assembly: GCA_004027875.1. Classification (NCBI taxonomy): domain Eukaryota; kingdom Metazoa; phylum Chordata; class Mammalia; order Rodentia; family Aplodontiidae; genus Aplodontia; species Aplodontia rufa. The sequence continues at coordinate 7,030 of PVKS010021565.1, read as the reverse complement.
ATTAGTCATGTCTGTGACAAGGACTGATACAGAGATTACAGGGAAAGGAGGCCAGTGGGCCTCTTGCCCTTCCCTTTGGAGGAGTGGAGGCGGAGAAGTCCCAGGTCCTGCAGGGCCATTTAAGGAAGCCTGACTGTGCCTCCCTGCCCCCTCTCTTCCAGATGCTTATGGAAATCCCTGTTTCTCCTCTGGGACTTTTTTTTTTTTTATTGGGCTGGGTGAGGCTTTTCTTCCGAAAAGCTCACCTTGGTGTCTGTTACACTGTCCCTTCCAAGTGCAGCTCTAGATAAGCCAGAGGCTGTGAAACAATCAGCTCTCCATCTCCTAAAAGCTGCCCAAATCCTAAAATCTCCAAGAGGCACCTGTCACAGTCCAGGCGTGGCTTTTTAGGGGTGTCTGCTGTGCCTCATTTCCATCTCCCTTCAGGGCTGGAGGCTTTCCAAGGAGGAGAATGAAGTGAGTATTGCTGGTTAGGGTAGTTCAGTGAGCCAGTACAGGAAAAGATCTGGGTTTGAATTTCAGCTTCTGTGAAACTCACTTTCCTCGTCTGTAAAATGGATTTGATAATACTATAGGTTTGTTGTTGTTGTTTTCCTAGTATTGGGGCCTCACGCAAGCATTTTACCACTGAGCTCCATCCCCAGCCCTTAATTCACATTTGATAAAAAATTAATTGACATCAGCCAGGGTGCAGGTATCTGGGTATCCACATTCATTCATTCAGCTGGCAAATGTAAATGCCTGTTTCATGCCAGCATTAGCTAGAACTTGGGGCTACAGTAATGAATAAAGCAGATAAGACTGAACATAAATGCAGGCAAGAATGAGGGCAAGGAAAAGGCATAACCATATGGAAGGTAATTTCTTAGGGACACAATAGTTGCTCAGGTAACGTTTTGAACAAATGAATAAACAACTGAATGAATGGCTACTACCTTGGCTTCTGCTTTTCGTAAGCGCAGCGCTGTGACCTCAGATCAGCCCTGGAGGTTACCCAGAGATGGGCGGCCACGAGTTGGTCTGTTGGAACTCATTAAATACGCTTGTGAGGGCTGCCTGCCTGGTCACTCGCAGGGCCCTGAGTTTGTCCTTGGGGAGACTACACACCCAGTTCTTACCTCTGAAAGCGGTGGAGGCTGGAGAAGGGAGACCTCAAATCTGAATCCAGAAATGGAAGGACCACTAAGGCATTTTTAAGTGTTTTTCATCATTGGTCAGGTAAAAGGAAATCCTGGGCCTCCCCACCCACATCCACCTGTCTCTCTCTCTCTCTCTTGTGTGAGTTTCCCTTTTCTGTACCACAGCTTATGCTTCTTTTGGTGTTTCTGCACCTTTTCCTTCCTCTCATCTACTTTTTTTTTCTTTTGAGTCAGTTTTATTTAGTTTTTCATGTGGTCTTTGTTGCTCTGATACTTTGTTGCATACTTCGTGCTGGAGTTGCAACAGGTGTTGAAGTTGGAACTCGTGTGTCCTCACGCATACCAGGCAAGCGCCGTAACCGCTAAGCTACTGCTGCAGCCCCAGAAAGAATCAATTTGATTTAGTTTTTCATTGCTAAGCTACTGCTGCAGCCCCAGAAAGAATCAATTTGATTTAGTTTTTCATTTGGCTTTTTTTGCCCTGATACTTAATTGTGTACGTGGTGCTGCGCTTCAAACCTGGGCCTTCACGCATGTGAAGCAAGTGCTGTAACTGCTGAGCCATCACTCTAGCCCTTCTTTTTTTTTTTTTTTTTTTTTTAAGAGAGAGGCAGAGTGAGAGAGAAAGAAAGAGAGAAGGAGAGAGGGAGAGGGAGAGGAAGAATGAACTTTATTTTTTCATCTGGCTTTTGTTTCTCTGATACTCAGTTGTGTATGTGGTGCTGGGGTTTGAACCTGGGTCCTCACGCTTGCCTGAAAAGTGCTGTAACTGCTAAGCCACCGCTCCAGCCCTCCTCCCTCCCCATCCACTTCTCCCCAAGGTGCTGTGGCATCTTCTCCTAATTTAGAAGATTCTTGAGGTAATACATCTTGCCAGATGAGGGGTGTTGGCCGAGACACTCCTAAGTCTTAGTTTCCCCATCTGGACAGTGGGCTTACCCTTACTATGACTTAGGGTGGTGGGTTTAGTACCCTGTGAATATTAAATATGATAGTCACTGTAGTGTCAGGTGCTGTCTGTATTTGAGACTCTCCCATGTTTTATACCTTGGTTCAAAAGTTCCCAAAGCTCCCTCCTGACCAGAAAACCAGTCGAACCAGTTTCCTTACCCTTCTGTGTCTGTGCTAAGCAAATACTGCTCTGCAAACAGTGACTAGACGCAGTGCCTTTGTTGGGGACAGAAATTCTGCATTTCTTGCTTTCTACCTGCAATGTGCTTGGGGTGGGCTGAAGTGGTGTGCTGTGGGTTGTAAAGGTTAGAATCGGAGTGGAAGGAGTGGATAAGGAGGCTAGTAGTGGGGAAGACCAGATGGCCTCGCACCTGTCAGCTTCTGCATGGCTTTTTTCTTTCTTTTTTGGTCCCGGGGATTGAACCCAGGGGTGTTTAACCACTGAGCCACATCTCTAGCTCTGTTTTTTTTTTTAGATAGGGTCTCGATAAGTTGCTCAGGGCCTCACCAGGTTGTTGAGGCTGGCCTTCACCTTGCAATCTTCCTGCCTCAGCCTCCTGAGTACCTGAGGTTACACTGCACTCAGCTTGTACTTGATATTTTGTTTTTTTGAAGAAGGAGGGGGCTGCTGGAGCAGTGGAGCGCTTGCCTGGCATGTGCAAGGACCTGGGTTGTAACCATAGCACCACCACATACACAACTAAGTGTCAGAGAAACAAGGGCCAGATGAAAAAATAAATAAAAATTGATTCCCTCTCTTCTCCCTCCCTCCCTCTCTCTCTCTCTCTCTCTCTCTTTAAAGAGAAAGGGACAGAGAGAGAGAGAGAGAGAGAGAGAATCAGTTTTATTTAGTTTTTCATGTGGCTTTCATTGCTCCAACACTTCATTGGGTACCTGGTGCTGGGGTTCAAACTCACATACTTGCACATGCCAAGCAAGCGCACTGCTCCAGCCCGTCTCCCTGTCTCTTAAAAAAAGAGGAAGAAAGAAAAAGTTAATTTAAATTTTTTCGTCTTTTTTTTTTAAAGAGAGAAAGAGAATCAATTATTTATCTATTTTTCCATCTGCCCTTTGCCTTTGTTTCTCTGACACTTCCTTGTGTATGTGGTGCTGGGGTTCGCACCCAGGTCATTGTGCTTGACAGGCAAGCACTCCAACCACTGAGCCACCACTCCAGCCCCTAGACTTGGCATTTTCAAAAGCTCTTCAGGTGTCTGTGACCCATTCATTGCCCTGGACAGCCCTCGAGGCTAGGTCACAAATGTTTGATGAGTATATACCTGGTGTCAGCCAGTGTGGGGACACTTGATCAAGAGAGAACAGACCATGTCACGAAGGGGTGCTCTGGGTGCAAAGTGGGTGGGTTGGGAATGGAGACCCAGAGAAGTAGCCAGTGCACCAAACTTAAGAAACAGCCTCTGCCCTTGGGGAAATTCCAGAAAAATCTCTTTCTTTCTTTTTTTTTTTTTTTTAAAGAAAGGACAATGAGAGAGAGAATTGATTTAGTTTTTCATTTTACTTTCTGTTTTGGCCTTTCTTTCTGGTGTTAGGGTTCAAACATGGTCCTTGCACATGCCAGGCCAGTGCTCCAACCACTGAGCCACTGCTCCAGCCCTTCAGTGGTCATTTCTGTACACTCCGAGAAAGCTGCTGGGTGGGTCAGAGGATGGCAGGAGTGGTCAGTTTCACCTGCTGAGACTTGGTGAGTAAGAGGGCATGGGCCAGGCACAGAAAGGGAAAAGGATACCAGGGAAAGGAAGTGGATGCCCAAAGGTGTGTCACGGCGTCTGGAGATAAAGCTGTGCCTTCATGGACAAGGATGAAAGAAGGCCTGAGGATCCATGCAGAGGCGGCTAGGCCATCAGGCTGTCCTTATCCCCTCCCTAGAAGAGGAAACAGGCTCAGAGAGGTTGGACCTCCTATTCATCCAGTCAGGGAGTGGCAGAGCTGGGACGATAGCCCAGGACTTTTTATATTCAAAAACTCTAACCAGCTGGGCATGGTGGTGCATGCGTGTGATTCCAGGGACTGGGGAGGCTGAGGTGGGAGGATCTCAAGTTCAAACCCAACCTCAGCAACTTAGGCCCTAAGCAACTTAATGAGACCCTGTCTCAAAACAAAAAATAAAAAATAAGTGCCCCTGGGTTTAATCCCTGGTACCAAAATAAAACAAACAAAAACTTTTCTACTGCCTTATTGCTAAATCCTGCATCTCCCATGGATCCTTATACAATTTTTTTTTTTTTGAGAAAGGGTTTTGCTAAGTTGCCAAGGTTGACCTTGAACTTAAAATCCTCCTCTTCCTCCTTAACACTTGACCTTCATTTTCGAATAAATGCTAAGTGAACAGCACTTCTCTTCCTATGATTTTTTTTTTTTTTTTTTTGTACCAAGGAGTGAAAGCATGGGCATTTAACCACTTAGCCACATCCCTGGCCCTTTCTAATTTTTTTAGTTGAGGCTGGCTTTGAATTTGTGATCCTCCTGCCACAGCCTCCTGAGCCATTGGGATTACAGCCATGCGCCACCGGACCTGGCTCTCTTAGAACCTTCCGAGTCCCAGAAAATTGACCTAAATTTCCATTCAAGGCTGGGGAAGTAGAGACAGGAAAGTTGTATTAAATAAACTCATGTTCCAACTAGGACTTGTTTAGGATGCTGAGCCAGGAAGAGGATCCCCCTCCTAAAAGAGGGGAACATGCCCATTCTCCTGTGAGCTCAGATGTTACTATTAGGACTTAATGGGGCCTCCCTGGAAAGGTTGACTCTGTTCCCCATGAGCAAGATCATAAACAGTGGCCGGCACAGGACCTTATGGGGTAATTGGTCATGTTCTAGATAATGATTAGCCAGCTTTGCAATTAGGAGAGCTTGTAACAAGCCTAAAGCTTTTCAGATTTATTTTACCATGGCAAGGTCAAGGGCAAGAACACCTGTTTCTGAGGTTTGGCATTCAAACATGCAGATGTATCTTTTCTTCAAAAAGGAGATGATTATAGCAGCCCTTTCAGTTTTCCCTGCTTTCCTGACCATCCCTTTCCATCCCCCATTACAGTCTACTCTCCACTCAGCAGTCAGAGAGATGGTTTAAAAAATGAAGTTGGAGCTCATTGTGGTGGCGCACATCAGTAATCCCAGTGACTTGGGAGGCTGAGTCAGGAGGATCATAAGTTTGAGGCCAGCCTCAGCAACTTAGCAGGTCCCTGTCTCAAAATGAACAAGGACTAGGGTATAGCTCAGTGATAAAGTTCCTCAGGTTCAATTGTTCACGATTCCTCATTTACATGGAATCAAAGTTTTTGACTTATGAGTCTTCTGTTGTCCAGCCTCACCTGTAGCCTGACCCCTTTCCTTTGCCCCTTCCCTCTTACCATTCCTGTTGGTGTGTTCTTTTTTTTTTTTTTTTTTTTTTTTTTAAAGAGAGAGGGACAGTGAGAGAGACAGAAAGAGAGAAACAACTTTATTTAGTTTTTTACATGGCTTTAGTTACTCCAACACTTAGTTGTGTACGTGGTGCTGGGGTTTGAACCCAGGTCCTCGTGCTTGCCAGGCAAGCGCCGAAACCGCTGAGCCACCGCTCCAGCCCCCCTGTTGGTGTGTTCTGTCTTGCCACTTTGCTCTCTGGCTGTGCGTAGAGCACACTGGGCACACTTCTACTCAGTACCTTCGTGCTGGTTATTACCTCTTTGTGATATATGCACAGCCCACCCATTGTGTCCTGCAAGACTCTGCTCATATGTCACTCATTCAGGGAGGTCTTTCTTTTATCCACCTTATGAGATAGCAATTCCTATCCTCAACACTCTTTCCTCCTCCTTTGCTTTGTTTTTCTCAAGCACTTACAAGCTATTTATTTTGCTTATTTCTCCTCTTCATTGTCTCTTCCCACTAAAAAATAAAATGCAAGCTCTGGGAGGCCAGGGGCGTTTGTCTTATTTTGTCCTTGGGCTATATTCCAGGTGTAACAGTGCACGGTACACAACAGGTGCTCAGTAAGTATCTGTTAACTGAATGGATTAATGGGAGGTTTCAGAGTGTATATGTATATCTATACATACTGATCTTTTCTCTTTGGTGACATCTCATTGTGGTGGGTTTCTTGTTTTGTAAGATGGGCTTTGTCATTGAGAGTCAGAGAAAGCACTGGAGGAGGAAGGATGCTCTCAGGGTATGTGCTTCCAAGAGAGACACTCCCCAGTGTCTCTAAGCCCTGCACACCCCAGGTGTAACCTTACCTAATTGTCTTGTAACAAAACAACTTGGAGTCTGGAGTCTAAAGGTCAGATGAGCCATTTCTACTCCACACTTCTGGGTGTAAGGAAGCACTAGATCAAAATCTCAACAGACACCTGAGCCTGCCAGGCCACCTGTTCACTTTCCTGTTGTCGGGCAACACCTTCCTTGAACGAGGCTCCCAGGTATACCCCTTCCACCTGCTGTCTCCTGCAGCCTGCAGCCCAGGAATTGTTCAAGATCGTTCTTGGCAGTGCAGAGGAGCTGGGAAGGACCTTGGTGAGAGATGCAAAAACTCAAAAAACACAGAAATGTAAGACTAACTTAATTAGATGGTAACCAGGATAAAAATTTCACAGCTCCAAAACCCATCTGCTGGCTTTATACCCATTGAGAGTGAGCTGTAGGGCAGACTTCTAAATTCTTAAGCAAGATACATCACCATGTCTTCCGGAAGATAAGTGCCTAATGGGTAGGGTCACCAGAGTTCACAAATACAAGATGCTCAGTTACTTTTGAATTTCAAATAAACAATGGTTAAATTTTAGTGTAAGTACATCCCTTGCTGGGCATGAAGTTGCATACCTGTAATCCCAGTGACTGGAGAGGCAGAGGCAGGAAGATTGCAAGTTCAAGGCCAGCAGTGGTAATTTAGCAAGATTCTGCATCAGAGGAAGAAGAAGAAGAAAAAAAAAAAGGCCTGAGGA
>PVKS010021564.1:0-34997 GCA_004027875.1 Aplodontia rufa | reverse complement strand
CCTCAGCCTCCTAAGCTGCTGGGATTACAGGTGTGTGCCACCGTGCCCAGCTACCTGGTCCTGTTAATACACGAGCTCCTTCAGGAAGCACTCAGATGCCAGGGAAGAGCTGTTCTGTGTAGTAGTGATCACTCAACATCTGAGAGTCAATGAGTGAGTGTAATAAATGCTAGTGAGAGGAAATTCTCTAGGGGATGGCCTATATTTGCACGAATGTCTCAGTCATCTGCTTGACACCAGACCCCTCAGAATGTGCTGTCTTGGAACCACAACTGGACCTTGCTCACGGTTCTTTGGGTTGGGCCTTTGAGTCTGCTCCACGGCGTTGGCCGGGCACCTCTGCTGCTTCTGGGGAGCCTAGGTTGGCCTTGCTCCTGCACCTGGGTTCTTGGTGCTGGTGGGTGACCTTCTTTTCCTCCTTCTGCCTGTCTCTGCACATGGCCTCTCCTCTGGCCAGGGCCTGTCTCTCCCTGTGGCCTCTCCTTTCAGCCACATAGTTGACTGCTCTTCTTAGTGGCTGAATTTCCAAGTGAAAGTGGAGGCTCCAAGGCCTCTCAAGATGGCTCCCACCTCCCGAGTGTCACTTCCAGCACTTTCTATGAGTCACAGCCAGTCCCTGAGCCAACTCAGACAGGAGGGCTGGGGAGGTGTATTGTGGCTCTTGATGGGAAAAGAGGGAATCTGCTGCAGGACAGAGGGTTGGAATGCAGGGGCAGGGAGGAAAGAGGGGCTGGATTTTTTGGTGTTTTTTCCCTTTTCCTTTTTTATAGTGGTAAAATATGCACAGCAGAAATGACCATTTTAACAACTTTGAGTAGATGGGTCAGTGGCATTGGGTAGTCAGCCACTTGCATACATGGTTCCAAGCACCCACAGCTGGAAAATATCTGGGTAAAAACTACATTTCTACTGAGCATGTTGACCTTTTCTTCCAGTGTCACCATTCCCTAAACAGCGCAGCATGACAACTTTTACATAGCATTTCCATGTTCAGGTTGAACGTTGCTTATCTGAAAATCCAAAATCCAAAGTGCTTGAAAATCTGAAACTTTCTGACTGCTGACGTGTTGGTACAAGTGGAGAATGCCACACCTGACCTCGTGTGACAGGTCACAAGTAAACCACAGGTGCACTAAAAAATCACATAAAATCACCTTCCGGTGATTGATCTAGGTGTAGAGGAAGCAAAAGGGAATTTCATCTTTAGACTTCTGTCCTCTCCCCAAGGTATTACATTTTGCATACGCAGATATCCCAAAATCTGAAGCAATCAGACTTCCAGTATCATTTGCTTATTTTAGATAAGGGTCAATTTGTAGTGAGTGTATATATATGTTTTGTTTTATTTTTTAAGAGAGGGATTGTGGGCTGTAGCGGTGACTCCGGTAGTTACAGTGCTTGCCCGGCATGCACAAGTATGCAAGTTCAAACCCCAGGACATGAAAAACTAAATAAGAATTGTTTCTCTCTTTCTCTCTCTCTCCTCTCTCTATCTCTCTCTTTTAAAAATAATAAGAGAGTGACAGAGAGAGAGAGAGAGAGAGAGAGAGAATCAGTTTTACTTAGTTTTTCACGTGGCTTTCATTACTCAGACACTTCACTGTGTATGTGGTGCTGGGTTTGAACTCATGTCCTCGTGCATGCCAGGCAAGCGCCATAACCACTGAGCCACCACTCCAGTCCTGTGTTAAGTATTGTAAGTAATCCGGAGGGGACTTAAAGTGTAGAGGAGATGTGCATAGGTTATATGCAGATACCACATAATTTTGTGTAAGGCTCCTGGTGTCCTCAGATTTTGGTCCCTGCAGAGGGTTCTGGAACCCACAGGTATGGAGGAATGACAGTTTATAAGGCAGTGCAACCATCTGGGTCTTCTCACTTCCCCTGAAACTGGGGCTGCATCCTAACTGAACCCTGGCTCCCTGGTCTCCTAAACCCTCCCTATCGTCCCCTGGCAACCATATTCCACTTTCTGCCTGTACGGACTTGACTCCCGTAGGTCTAACCTAGATGGATGCCTTGTCTGCATAAATCCTGCTGGTGTTCTCCTTCTGTGACTGGCTCATTTCATTTAACAAATGTTTTCAAAGTTTATTTATGATGCAGCATGGACCAGTGCATTCTCTGCCTTTTGAAGGCTGAGTAGTACTCCATTAGATGTATATATTACATTTTAGGCATCCATTCATCCACGCATGTACTTCGAACCTGTTGGCCTTAGGGAATAATGCATCTATGAACATGGGTTCACTTTCCTGCCCTCAGTTCCTCTGGGTGTACGCACAAAGTGGAGTTGTTGGATCACGTGGCAAGTCTAGGGCAGAACATCATGGCGGAGAAGAGCTGCCCACCTCGTGATGGCTGCAGAGCAGGAGAGAGATGGGGTGGAGAGGCAGGGGCTGGGAGGAGATGCCCACCCCATGGCAGGCCCCCAGGACCTACTCCATTCCACTGTGTGCACCTGCCACATTTCAGTCAAGTGACCATAGTAGTCCATTCAGGCACAGTCAGCATGCAGGGTCCCGTGCCCCTCACCTGCTGGCCGCCACTGCTGCAGGTTTCTGGGCTCACCTGGCATCACTGTCCATGGAAAGCTTTAGAGCATTGCCCCAGAAGATGTGTCTGCAATGCCTTCCACTTCCCCATGTCTTGCCAGCCCTCTGTGACTAATCCTAAAATGAATCCTTTTCAAGAAAGAAGGGAGGAAAATGTAAAAAAGCACCCTCCCAAGACAAACAATGAGAAATTGCTAAAAATAAGACACTTTATTGTTTCTCTTCCTAAAGGTCATATTTTTGGCTGGTTTTGCTCTTGTTCACTCCCCTTTTGCCTTCTCTGAAAGCTCCTATAGGAAGGGGAATAGCTTGTAATTGGGGCTACAGATTGCATGTGGCATTTCCAGGTCTTATTTGGTGGTTATCTTGATTAGCGCATAAGAAAAGCTTTGGCTGACGTGGCATTGTGTGAAGGTAACCAGGATCCCCTCCTCCTGCAATGGTGTGTGATAAGGCTCATTTCTGTGTGTTTTAAAGATTGAGAGTAATGTCCTTACCACTCACATTACAGTCCCCCCCAAAAAAAACCCAGGAGAATCCCTACCCCTCTTCTCTGCGGGCTTCAGGATTTGGAGGTGACACACGTGCATGGGTTGGGATTTCTCCAAGCCTTTTTGGGGGTGAGGATGCTTGAGCATTTTCCTTCATAGATCATAATGGATGGAATGATCAGTCATTCTTCAGAGTACTGGTAGAGAGGAAGAGCCCTGTGGGCTGGCACACCACGCAGGGGTGACACTTGGCATTGGCCTGCTGTTTTACTGTCTGATCTTGTGCAATGCATTCCTTCTTTATCAGTCCTGGATACTGGGTCTGTCAATTGCAGAACGCAATTGAACAGTGTAGGAATAGGGCCTGGTGCACAGTACGAGCTATTTCTTCTTCTTAAGAGGTGCTGGAGGGAAGAACCGATTTCATTTCCTCTTGAATGCACGTAGTTTATTGATGGATCGCTTATTACTGGATAGTCAGTGTTTGAAATCATCTGCTACTGGCAATTTCTATAGCACAACCAGTGTTCCTATTGTCTAGCTCTGAATAATTAGTTTTGTCTATGCTGTATTTTCCTTTTTTAAGAGAGCAGGACAGTGAGAGAGAAAGAGAGAGAGAGAATCAATTTTTATTGAGTTTTCACATGGCTTTCATTGCTCTGAGACTTAATTGTGTACGTGGTGCTGGGGTTTAAACCTGTGTACTCATGGCTGCTGGGCAAGTGCCATAACCACTAAGGCACCACTCCAGCCCTGTATTTTCAATCATAACAATAATAATAACAAAGATTTGTTGGACATTCACTATGAGCTGGGCATTGAGTTAAACACTTTATATGTATTAATTCACTAAATCCTTACAACCACCTTAGGAGACATGTTTTATTCATGTGCCCATTTTACAGATGAGAAAACCAAGGTAAATAAAGAGCAGTAACTTCCTTTAGTCAGGAAGTAGCACAGCTAAAATTTGAGCCCATCTAGTTGGATTCCAAAGTCCATGCTTTTAACTTCATGGGTTCTCAAAATTTTGGTTCTTAGGATTTGTTTATGTGAATTCTATCAGTCAATATTTACCATAGTTACTTTAATGAAGAGTGCAAAAATAATTATTCATTCGATAAGAATAGAACACTTATTAATTGTTAACATAGATATCATACTTTCCAAAAGAACTGCAAAGTGCATAAATAAGTGAACAGTGGCATTGTGTTCAAAATCTTAATGTCTGGATAAGAAGAAGATGGAAGGATAATCACATCTGTCTGCATTCAATGTATTGTGATATCACAAGTCATTTAGCCCCTGGAAAATGCCACGTTACATTCCTTAGAGAATGATGACGGATGCCAAGTGTGATTGTGGACATCTTTTCTGTTTTATGTACCCACTGCAAGGTATTTTGTGAGTGTCCAAACTGCACCTTGTGGACCACCATCTACCACGTCCTGCTTTTCTGCTACAAAGTTTCTGATCTATTAGAACAGGGAAGGGAGGGCTGTTAGGAGCGATTTCTTTTTTTTTATTTTAATTTTTATTTTTGAACAACCATACAAATTTTTAACAAAATAATGTAAAATGTGTATAGTTTCTGGATACTAGATTTACCCCCAGGAGTGCCTCCCCAATTTCCCACCCATATCCCTCCCTTCCCTGACCCACAATATCTCCAAAAAAGTATTAGGCTATATAACATTACACCTTATCTGGATTTAACACATGATAATAAACCACCTTTCTGAATGGCCAGGGTCTAGTTCCAACTTCCACAGATTTCTAACCCATCAAATAGACTCCAGAAGTGGCCGAGTTGGTGGGCAAATAACATCACTGTTTTTCTACTCAGTTCATGAGATTGGCCCAAGGGATAAATATTTTTAATTCCATTTGATAGTCAAAAACCTTGAGATTTAAAGAATTGAGCATTGTTCAAAGACACTCAGTAGGGCTAGGATTTGAACCCATGTCCCTTGAGTGTAAAGCTGCCTGCTCATCTGCCATTTTCACAATAAATATTCTATACACTACATTGTTATGGAGATCAAGATGAGGTGTAGGCTGGTATTAATTAGGACTTTAGGTTATAATTGATAGCACTTACAACTTAAGCTTTTTTAAACAGTAAAAGATGAATTTTCAGCAAAGCAAATTGGTAGGTTGAATTCAATCTAGGGGTTCAACTAATGAAACCAGAGTTCAGATTTTTCCCTTCATGTCCCTTGGGCTTGACTTCTCTGTGTGTGTGTGTGTTGTTCCTAGGCAGAATTTGACTCCAGTTGCTCTCAGTTTTCTCTATTCAGCTTGGCAACTCCTATGTCTTAGTCTATTTTTGCTGCTATAACAAAAATACCCAAGGCTGGGTAATTTATGAAGAACCAACATTGATCATTCATAGTTTTAGAGGCTGGGAGCCACAGATCCAGGTCCTGGCAGGTGCTGCTGTCTTTCAGGAGCTTCCAAGATGCATCCTTTTTACTGTGGAGGTGTTTTAGTTAACCTTGTGTTGCTGTGACCAAAAGAACTGACAAGAACAACTTAGAGGAGGGAAAGTTTATTTTGGCTCCTGGTTTCAGAGGCTCAGTCCATGGCTGGCTGAAAAGTGGGCAACTGGGAAGCAGACCGAGAGAGCTCTGCTCACCAGGGATAAAGTATAAACCCAGAGGCAAAACCCCAGTGCCTTCTTTCTACAGCCAAACACACCACTGCCTACAGCTACCATCCAGTGCAGCAGTCATTTCAAATAGTTAAGCCATCGAATGGATTAATCCACTGATTGGGTTACAGTCCTCACAATTGGATATCGCCTCTGAAGATTCCTGTGCTGTCTCACACATGAACCTTCTGGGGGCTCCTCACATTCAAACTGTAACAGGAGGAGAGGAACACTAGGTCCTTATGGGGCCTAATGCATGCTGATTCCATGCCTGGGCTCTACCTGCTCCTCTTAATCCTGTCTCATTGGCCTCTAAGTTTCAACAGCTGAACTTCTGAGAGGACACATCAAAACTGCGCTATGCCCCAAAAAGAAAATGTTATTTCTAAAAGTTTCACCAGGAGTTCTGGGGATGACTGTCATTGGGCCATTTGGGACAAAAATCTGTCTTTGAACCAATTCCAGGACCAGAGAAGTGGAGAGCTACTTTGGACCAGGTGTGAGATTAGGTACAAATCCTTTGTACCTAAAGCAGTATTGGGATCAAATGCATCTACGCCTAAGTTGGTCTCAGTTACATCATGTGACAGTGGAGGAGGGGCAGTTCCCAAATGAAAACTGGGTTGCTCTTGCCAAAAAATTGGGGCAAGGGGGCTGGAGCAGTAACTCAGCCATTACAGTGCTTGCCTGGCATGCATGAGGATGCAGGTTCAAATCCCAGCACCACGTACACTATGAAGTGTTAGAACAGTGATAGCCATATGAAAAACTAAATATAAGTGATTCACTCTCTCACTACCGCTCTCTCTTTTAAAAGAAATTGTGGCAAGTGATTCTGGCCTGGAAAACACCACAGATGTCCCCAGTGGGTCCCGTTTTTCTCCTATTTTTATTAAGCCCACATCCTAAATGGTGGTCACTGAAGTTACTTTTTCTAATTCTACAGAGTTGTTGTATAGGGTGCTGTGATCCTATCCAAATGTTCTTTGGCCCCCTGCTCATAAGGAGTTGACCGTATTGTCTTGGAGACAAATCAAACAGACATGCAAATTGCTCTTAAAAAATAGTTACCATGCCACAAATTAGCATATGCAAGTTGAGCATAGTCCGGGTTGGATATCTTCGAGCCAAAGCACTGCAGAGTCCAGACAGACAAAAATTCAGGACAGAGAAGCATCCTGGACATCTGTGATACACACTTTGCTCCACTTCTGCAAAGGAGTGTTCAGAGGAAGACCTTTTCATTCTTCTGGGGAAGAAGAAGAGATGGCAGCCAGAGACCCAACAAAAGCCAGGTGCCTTCCTGCACCCACCTTGCCCAGTGCTGGGGTGTGCTTTCTGGGCAAAGTTTGAGAAGCAAGCTGTCCATACAGTTTCCATATTGTCACCCTCACTGAGTGTGGCCTTTTCTCAGAAACTGGTATCCATCAGACACTACACCCTGAAAGATGGATGCAGGTTTGTCTTGGTGGGCATTTGGGCTGGAAAGGGGGATCATTCAGAGGAGCAAGGAATTGGAGAAGTCAGCAACACTTACACAGACAGATGGCTGCAGGCTGAAATTTGTGATTGGATGCCAATAAATTGCAAGAAAAGCAATATTTAAAAAAATTTTGGGGGGGACTGGAGTGGTGGCTCAGTGGTTATAGTGCTTGCCTGGCATGTTGAAGTAAAGGGGCTCAAACCCCAGCACCAGGTACACAACTAAGTGTCAGAGCAACGAAAGCCATGAGAAAAACTAAATAAAAATTGATTCTCTCTCTCTCTATCTCTCTTTCTCTCTCTCTTTCACTGTCCTTCTCTCTTTAAAAAAAATTTTTTTTGGTACTGGACATTGAACCTGCAAGTGCTTAACCACTGAGCCACATCCTCAGCCCTTTTTTATTTTTTATTTTGAGATAGAATCTCACTGAGTTGTCTAGGGCTTCATTAAGTTGCTGAAGCTGGCTTTGAACTTGTGATTCCCTTGCCTCAGCTTCCTGAGCTGCTGGGATTGCAAGTGTGCACCACCATGCCTGGCTAAAACTCTTATTTAACTAAGATGCAATTAGCAATGTAGGATTTCTTTGCCTTCTTCTTCTTTCTTTTTTCCTTTTGTTTCTGCAATACTGGGGATTGAACCCAGGGCTTCATGCACGCTAGGGAAGGGTTTTGCTACGGAGTTAGATCCCCAACCCTGCAACATAGGATTTCTATTTAAAGGGTATTTTAAAAAAATATTTCGAGCACTTCATACATTGTAGCCTTGCATTATTATTAACTGCTGTGAAGCATCTGTTAAAAAGAGGAGGAATAAGGTGGCCTGTACTTAGAGAAGCCTGTTTAGCTGTTAATCCAGCTTCGGGAATTCAGATGTTGTTATATTTATTCCAAGAATCAAAAACAGCTCAAGCTGAATTAGTCTCTATTGGAGATTTGCTTTGAAATTTTGAGGGCCTGGTTCCTCTGAGAATCCCTTTGCAACCCAAACACACACAGATCATAATGTCTTGCTCAGACATTATAAGACTTACTTGCTTCAGTGAAAAAAAAAAAAAAAGAGGAACTTGACATTTCTAAATCAGTTGGAAGCTTTTAACTCCCAGTTTTTAGGCTTGATGCTTAAAACCCTTTGACCTGGGCTGGAGCGGTGGGTGGGCAGTTACAGAGCTTGCCTGGCATGCACGAGTACACAGGTTCAAACCCCAGCACCATGTACACAACCAAGTGTCAGAGCAAAGAAAGCCATGTGAAAAACTCAATAAAAATTGATTCTCTCTCCTTCTCTCTCTCCTCTATTAAAATAGAAAATCAAAAACAAAAAAACCAACCCTGTGCCTTCACTTAACCTTTCTTACTTTCTCACAGACCGCAGCTCCAAACACTGTCACATTGGGAGGTTGTGACTTCAAGATATGAATTTGGAGGGAACGCAGCTTTGTCCATAATCATTATGATAGGTTTCCCCCCACTTCAAGAAGGCTGCCTTTTCCTGCTTCCAGTGTTTGGGGTGTCTCGTCTACCCAGATCCACGTAAGCAGAACTCAGCAAGCTTGCCATGCGTGGAGAAAAGACATTGTGAACCATTTCACCTGGTGAGAGGGGCATGACGATGGAAGGCACGGGAGATGGCATCTCGTCTTTTTGTATTCTCCTTTGCTGCAAATGTAGCCTGTCCCATCTGTAGTTGCCTGTTTACTTCCCAGCCTTCTTTTGATGGATGCAGGTCCTCTAGTGGAAATAACAGAGGTGATTTCCCTGGGCTAGGAGGTTTCCTTAGGATGGAGATCAGCCTTGAGTGCAGGAATCCGTCTTTATCAAAACGCTGGGGAGAGGAGAGCCCTCCTTCCATTATCGCTGTATGTGGGGTTGAAACGTATCAAGGCGGTATTCTGTGTAGCTGGCCGTGGCCTCTGATCCTATACCCCTGTGTGCCCACTTGTTCACACATCTGTAATAGACTGGTGCTAGGGACCTGGGGAAGTTAGTTCTATTGTTCCAGAATTGTGGCCAAGACCCAAAGTGGGGACAGAGGATACAAGTACCTTGCGTTGTAAATTCAGAAGTTGGGGCCACTCAGGGATGGCCAGAGGCTTTATCTCTTGAGCATGGGTCTTGCCAACAACACCCCAACCCAAGCTTATGTTAGAGACCAACCCAGGAGAAAAGGAGGTAATCTTTTCTTCCCCCCACATTTTTTTAAGAAAGAGGGACAGTGAGAGAAAGAGAGAGAAAGAGAATCAATTTTATTAGTTTTTTCCTATAACCTTCATTGCTCAGACACTTTGTTGTATGTGGTGCTGGGGTCCAAACCCGCATCCTTGTGCAAGCCACGCCAGTGCCAAAATCACTGAGCCACCACTCCAGCACTTCTCCCCACATTTTTTTATTGGTGCATTAATGGTTGTACATAATGATGGGATTTTCTGTCACATAGTCATACATACAGACGCAGAATGTAACAATATAAATTGACAAATTTCACTCCCGCACTTCTTTCCTTCCTCCAACACCTTGAAGAGGTAGTCTTTTTTCTTTTTCTTTTTCTTTTTCTTTTTTTTTTGTGCCATGAATTGAACTCAGAGCGCTCAACCTTTGAGCCATATCCCCAGCCTTTCTTTTTTTTTAAGAGAGAGAGTGAAAGAAAGAAATAATTTTTATTTAGTTTTTCATGTGGTTTTTATTGCTCCAGGACTTTGTTGTGTACATGGAGCTGGGGTTTGAACTCACGTACTCGTGCATGCTGGGCAAGAGCTGTAACCACCCAGCCACGGCTCTAGCACCATCCCCAGCTTTTTAAAAATATATATTTTATTTTGAGACAGGGTCTCACTAAATTGTTTTGGGCCTCAATGTGTTGCTGAGGCTGGCTTTGAACTCAACATGCTCCTGCCTCAACCTCCTGAGCTGCTGGGATTACAGCGAGTGCCACCACGCCTGGCTGAAAGGTCGTCTTTTGAAGGAGAAGAGCTTTTGCTAAAATCTGTTATGCCCTGTTCCTCCCATAAGAGAGGTGAGTGGGTTGGGACTTATTGGAACCCAGTGAGATGCATCTTAGGTTTGTCTGGAAGCTGCTGAAGAAGTTAGAGTTGATTGTTAGTTGTGATTTTATAACCTTGCTCTGATTTTAATGAAAGCAGGCCTCAGACCAAATTCTCCCACACGTAGGGACACTGACTAAATCTGCAGCAGCAGAGCAGGCTCAAAACAGATTCTCAACCCACTCTGTGTGCACTCTGCAACCTGGGCTTGCCGTCCCATACAGGAGCCACATACTGGAATTATCTGGGGAGCTTTAAGATGATACTGATAAAGGGGGGCATCCATGACATGGGATTAGCCTTGGATAACTATGTATATATACATTTGTTCTTGATTGTTTGACAATGATTCCCCCTCAATTGTAACTCCATATCCATCTTTAAAAAAAAAGAAGATACTAATTGTGGGGCTGGAGTGGTGGCCCAGTGGTTATAGGCACTTGCCTGGCATGCCCAAGGATGTGGGTTTGATCCCCAGCACCACGTACACAACAAAGTGTTGAAAAACAACAAAAGCCACATGAAAAACTAAATCAAATAGATTCTTCCTCTCCCTTTCTCTTTAAAAAAATGGAAAGAAGATATGGATACCAGTCGTACCTCCAGATGTGCCCACATTGCTTCGTCTGGGTGAGACTGGGCTTTTTGAAAGCTCTGCATCCAAGGTTCTGCCAAGGTTGGGAACCAGCAGCTCCAGCCACAACCTGGATCACAGCTTAAGTTAAGCCCAACCCAGAAGCATCCCCAGAAGTAGGACTCTGTCTCTCCTTAGCACACTTCAGCCACAAAAACAGAGCCTCTGAGTTGGTCACTCCTGGGGAAGCTGACCTAAATAAGAAGAAATGCTCCTCTTTACAGGTCATTTGGAGTAGAGGACTATGCAGGGCTGCAGGAAAAGCCACCCACAGCAGGACTGCACACTTCCCAAGGCTGGACCCTGCAATGAAGATTATGTCATGGGCACCTTTGTGAAGTGCAGGGTGCTGGCCCAAGAGGGTTCCTAAGTTCACCTGTATCAGGAGAAGAAAGTGTCTCTTTCAGCCATTTTATGCATTCCTAATTATCTCCAGTGGGATGCTATTTCTAAAACCCATCATGCTAACAAACAAGTTGCTGGTTTCACCATTAAGAATTTATGTTGCCATCTCCTGTGGTGCGAATGTCTCTGCCCAGACTCATGTTAACATTTAATTCCCATCATGAGGTATTAAGAGGGTGGAAACTTGGGACTAGAGAGGTGGCTCAGCAGTTCTGGCTCTTACCTGGCACGTGAGAGGATGCAGGTTTGAACCCCAGCACCATATACACAACAAAGTGTTAAAGCAATGAAAGTGTTGTGTAAAACTAAGTAAAATTCATGCTCTCTCTCTTTCTCTCTCTCACTGTCCTTCTCTCTTTAAAAAAAAAAGAGAGGGTGAAAACTTAATCCCACTATGGTATTTAGAGGTGGGGGTCCTTGGGAGGTAATGTGGGGGAACGAAGCCATAAGGGTGGGGCCCTAATCCAGTGGAACTCTGGCTTTATAAGAAGAGGAGGTGACACCTGCCCTGGGCTACTCTGCTCACCATCAGATACCTGTGCTGCCTTGGGACTCTACAGCGGCAAGAAAGCTCACACCAGCCATGGCTGTCCCATCTAGAACCTTATGCCAAATAAACCTTTATTATTTATAAATTCCTTAATCTGTGATAGTCCCTTATAGCAACAGAAGATGGACAGAGATATCCTCCTTGATGCTGGTTAGTAGTCACTGATAGTTCACTAGGACAGGCTGAGGGAAATTAGCCTGTATTAGTCTTCCTCTGCACTCTGGCTCTTTCCAGTATGGTGCCAGCTGACCTCACCAAGTCTGTATCCTTGGTAGCATATTAGCTGATAACCTCTAAAATTAAAGCTAAGCTAACTGGCACATACAGGATATTTTAATTATGCAGATGTATATAAAAGTAAATTATAACCTGATGCAGGGGGGCATGCCTGTAATTCTAGTGGCTCTGGAGTCTGAGGCAGGAGGATCATAAGTTCAAAACCAGCCTCAACTGCTTAGCAAGACCCTAAGCAATTTAGCAAGACCCTGTCTCAAAATAAAAATAAAATAATAAAAAGGCTGGGGATGTGGCTCAGTGGTTAAGCACCCCTGGGTCCAATCCCTGGTACTAAAAAAGAAGTAAATTGCAGCCATATTAGTATAGCATCTTCCCAAAGTGTGTGTGTGTGTGTGTGTGTGTGTGTGTGTGTGTGTTTGTGTGTGTGTGTGTATGTGTTGTTTGTAAACAGAATGGGTCTTAAAGACTGGGCATGCCCCATCTGCCAGTCATCTCTCTACTGTATAACCAAGGCAGGGCCTGGTGGTTCTGGTCGGCATATGGTGGAGCCACTGCAATAGCTTATTACATGCTAGAACCTTAGCCAAAAGGTGATGAGAGTGAAAGCAAGTGGGCCAGGGTGCGTCCTTCTGGAGACTATAGATGGTACTTCCATCTGTGCTGGTGGACACCGGAGTTGCAGGGCAGAATCAGCAGTAAGATGGAGCTGTGGACTTTTGGGGGAAATGCAGAGGTCAGGAGCCACAAATGCTAGAAGGATATGGTCGAGAGCCACCTCTTGGAGGACCACTGCTGACCAGGGCAGAGGGTGCCACCTCTCCACACCAAATGCACAGATAAGAACCATGTTAGTTCTATATGTTCTGTGTGCAGTCCTGCTGTGGGTGGTTTTTCCTGCAGCCCTGCATAACCTTCTACTCTAAATGACCTGTAAAGAGGAGACTTTCTTCTTGTTCAGTTCAGCTTCCCGAAGAGCAATCGGCTGAGGGGCTCTTTTTGAAGGTGAGAGTGGATCTCAGATCTGCTCCTGTGTACTTAACTGGTACCCCGATGAAGGGGTGGCACCTAACTGGGGAAGGTTTTCTGCACAGCAGTGAATGAAGACATCAAGGCTCATTGCTGGTGTGTGTTCTAAGACTCCGCTTGTATCATGCCTGCCTCCCAAAGCAAGTCACATGTCCACACCAAACTAGAGCAAGGCAGAAGAGCCTCCTCCTGAGGCGTAATATTGGAGAGAAGGAATATTTTTAGATGATCATCTCATCAGCCACAGGAGTCAGAAACGAGGCAATCTCCTCTTTCCTATCATCTTCCTTGTCCCACATAGCAGAGTAATCAGATGAGAGAGTAGGAGGGTGGGTACCCATGCAGGAAGATGGTTCTCATCCTACTGCAAGCTTTGGAGCCACCAGCAGTGGTGGGACGGGATGGGGAAAAGACTGTTAATCTAAACACAAAATGGAAGTTTTACAAAATCCGTGGCACCTAATGTCATTCTGGGTTACCAAGGAATTCTATGTTGGAGTAAATTTTGTTGAGGGAGCCACATACCCTACAGGGAAGGAGAGTTTGACCCAGCAGATCTGAACCCTGGGGTGGGTGAACATGATGCATATCATGTTTATGCCACAGTGTCCTGAGTCTCCTTGTAATCTGTTCTGTAGGTTTGCTTTGATGTCACTGAGGGAAATGCCTTTGTAGATCTCTTGTCTGGTGGTTAGCTGGAAGTAGTACATTTCACAAGAGCTGTTCTGGGGAAATTCACTTAGCTAGCAGAAGGAAAAAGAACAGAACAGCTTGTCTTTTTGGAATCTTTCCCTCACTCTTCTATATATATATATATATATATATAAGGGGATGCTTCCCCTCTTTGGGATTCTAGTTGCCAACCTGCTGGTTCTGGGTAATGCTGCTCTTGCACACAGTAACAGTTCCCAGAGTGTGCGTCCCAGGCCCCCAGTGTTGAGTCGTGCTAGGGAAAGGTTCATGAGAAGAGAAGATTCCATGGTCAAGCCTAGATGGGAATTGGATCCCGTGGTTTCCCTCTCTGCAGGTCATTTCAGAGCTTGTAATAAGGTAATGTTCATTGTAAATATGTAAGAAGGGGAATCGTTGATGCTGCTTTTTTAAAAAGTCACTTTGAGGGGCTGGAGCAATGTTTCAGTGGTTACAGCGCTTGCCTGGCAGGTGCAAGTACGTGAGTTCAAACCCCAGCACCACGTACACAATGAAGTCTTGGAGCAATGAAAGCCACATGAAAAACTAAATTAAAGAATTGCTTCTCTCTCTCTCACTCTCACTGTCACTCTCACTGTCCCTCTCTCTTAAAAAAAAGTCACTGACTACAAGGTGCTTTTTTGAAGGAATACTAGATCTGCAAAGGCTGCCCTCGAATATGCACAGGATAAACTGCGTTCAATTACTTTTGGTTTTGGAGAAAGTGTGCTGAAAATCATGGCACATTTTGTTCTCGTTCATTTTTTTTTCTTCCTTTTTTTAAATTAATGACTTCCCTTTGATCTGCTGTTTCCAACTGATCACTTCCACTAAAATCTACATCATGTTGTGAGCCTGGTTGATAAAATTGGTTTTCAGCAAGAGGCTCTTGATTTGGGTGGGGTTTGGGATAAAGAGCTTAGGGAGGAGATGTTGAAAGAAGTGGAATCAGCGGAGCAATTAACACTTGTCATTGCTGATATTTTTTCTGTCCTGCTGAAAAGGTTGGTTCTCTTCTTCCACGGTGTGGTTTTGTTTGACCATCTCTGTTGAGAACTGGAGTAGAATCGCTTCCTTCTCCTTCCTCTCCCCTGCGCGGAGCCTCGAAGCCAACCCACAGGACAGTTCTGCGCCTGTGCATTTTCTCTTGCTCCAGCTTTCTGCGCCCTAAGCCTCCAGCAATCTGGGGACATCCGCTGTCACATTTGTGCTCTTGATCCTGGGTTCCATGTTCCCCCCCAGAGGCATGTGGGGCTGTGTCTGCACACGTAGTTTCCTGTTGGCTTCACCCATGACAATTCTTCCAAGGGACCCTTTCCTCTGGCCACCCCCATTACCACTGGAGAAAAGGACAGAGATACTCATGAGTGTCATTCACTCTCTTGCAATGCTAGACATCAGCGCTTCATCTCCTCCTTTTCTTTCCCTTCTTCCTCCTAAGGGCAGAGAACACCTGAGCCCTCCCCTTGTAATAAAAATAGCTAATATATTTGATCTGCACAGCTCCTTCAAGTAGAGACTCTCATTGCCCCATCTGACAGGTCAGGGACCTAAGTAAGGCAGGAAGAAGGTAAATAATTCACAAATGTCACATAGTTATAGTTGTCACAGCCAGGATTTGACGGTGTATTCTGGCACCAAAATCCAGGAAGTATATCACCTCCTTCATTCCTGTCATCTGTTTTTAAAATAATAAGAATTATTTTAAGTTATGAAATTTATCCACCATAAAATCCCCCCTTTTAAAATGAACAAATTTAGTGGGTTCTAGTATATTCACAGAGTTGTGCAACCAACAGCACTAAATTCAAAATATTTTCATCATCCCCAAACAAACCTTGTGCCTATTGGCAGTCACGCCCCTGATACACCACCCCCAGCTCCTGCTAACCACTAGTTTAGTTCATGATTCTGAAGTTGACTAATTCTAGACATTTCATAAAAGTGGAATCATATAGACTGGGTTTTATGTTAATGTTTTCATTGTTGATTCATCTCATAGCATGTGCCCGCATTCTTTTTTCTTGCTGCATAATGTTCACTTGTATAGATCTACCATAATTTATTTATGCCTTTGTTAGTTTGTGGAAATTTGGATTGCTTCCAGTATTGTGTATTGCGAATATACTGCTGTTTACATGTACAAGATTTTGTTTGTTCCTGTGTTTTTTATTTCTCTTGGACATGGGTCATGGGTAGGTACATTTTTAACATTTTGAGAAACTGCCCATGTTTCCAAAGCAACTGATTATTTTACAGTCCATGAATGTATAAGATCCCAAACATACATCCACATCCTCAGCCACACCTGCCTTACTGATCATAGCCATTCTGGAGAATGTAAAGTGGGATTTAATGGTGGTCTTTGTCCCAGTGACTAATGATGTTCAGCATGTGTTCATGTGTTTATCAACCATTTGTATATCTTCTTTCATTTTTTTGTAGAAATATCCATTTAAAGTCTTTTAGCAATTGTAAATTGTTGTAAGAGATCTTTATATCTTTTGGACCCAAGTTCCTTATGTTTATATGGTTTATGAATGTTTTCTTTCATTCCATGGGTGGCCTTCTCATTCCTTTAAAGCACAAAAGTCTGTTCAATTTACTCTTTTTTAAATGAGGTTAGTTTTGCTAATTTGTTCATGATCTGTTCTTTCCACACTCTGGAAAAATGCTATCCCGCTGCCTTCTGGCCTCCACGAAATCTCGTGAGAAATCAGCTCTTAATTGTCTTGAGGATACTGGTGCATGAAGAGTTGATTTGAGACTTTCCCAATAAAAACTTTATTCTCAGTTGGGATTTGGCTCAGTGGCAGAGCACTTGCCTTGCATTCGCAAGGCCCAGAGTTCGGTCCTTGGCCCTGGAAAAAAAAACAGCAACATTATTCTCCTTGTGTTTTCCTTTTGACAGTTTATGTTGTGCTCAAATGTAAATGATTTGTAATCAGTTATGGTTTGGAGGTGAGGTGTTCCCCAAAAGCTCCTATTAAGGCAGGAATATTCAGAGGTGCGATGACTAGACTGTAAAGCTGGCACCTGCTCAGTCCATGCTACCTGGTGGAGGCAGGTGCGGCATGGCTGGAGGAGGTGGGTCACTGGGAGTGTCCCCTGAAAGCTGCATCTCCCCTGCGGCCCCTTCCCCCTTCTCTCTCACTGCTTCACAGCCACCATGAAGGGGCAGTGCTCCTCCACCATGCCCTTCTGCCATGATTTCTGTCTCACCTTGGGCACAGAGCAATGGACTAAACCTCTAAAACCATGAGACAATGTGTTTTAGTCAATTTTTTTTCTGCTGTGACCAAAATCACCAACAAGCACAACTTAGAGGAGGAAAAGTTCCTTTTGGGGTCATGATTGAGAGGTGCAGTCCATGGTGGACCATCTTCATTGCTCTGTGCCCAAGGTAAGACGGAACATTGAGGTGGAAGGTCGTGGCAAAGGACAGTATCTCAGGACATGCCAGTTAGGAAGCAGAGACAGAGAGCTCTGCTCACCAGGGACAAAATAGATTCCCAAAGTCACACCCCCGTGACCCACCTCCCAGCTACCCCCTACCTGCCTGCAGTCACCACCTAGTTAATCCATTCCAGTGGATGGATGCACCGATTATGGTAAAACTGCCATAACCCCCAAAATGAAGAATAACAGATGCTGGAGGAGATGTGGGAAGAAGGGAAGACTTTCATACTGTTGGTGGGACTGCAAGCTTGTAGAGCCACTCTGGAAAGCAGTGTGGAGACTCCTCAAAAACTAGGCTTGCAGGGGGAGGGTGTAAGATGAACACCTAGGAGACTGGAGGGTGGGAATATGGGGGAATCATCTCAGAAGGAGATCTCTGTCCTCCACGAGATACCCATTTAACTCAGGAGTTCTTCTGGGGGAAGCAGCAACATGGGGAAACCCATGCTGGGCATCCATGACATGGCATTAGCCCTGGATAACTAAGTATATATACATTGGTTCTTGAATGATTGATAATGTTTGCCCTTCAATTGTATCTCTATATCCATCTAATAAAAAATTCAAAACAAATTAAAAATTTTTTCACAAAAACTAGGGTTGGAACCACCTTATGACCCGGTTATCCCAGTCCTGGGTATTTTCCCAAAAGAGCTAGAATCGGCATACTACAGAGACACAGCTACATCAATGTTTATAGCAGCTCAATTTCCAATAGCTAAACTATGGAACCAACCCAGATGCCCCTCTCTGGATGAGTGCATTCAAAATCTGTAGTATATATATAAATGTATATATAATCTGTGGTACACACACACACACACACACAAACACATGCATACACACACACACACAATGAAGTTCTCCTTTGCTATCAGAGAAAAAGATATCATGGCATTAGCAGCCAAATGGATGGAGATGGCAAAAATTATGCTGAGTGAAATATCCCAAGCTCAGAGAAAAGAAAGCTGTCAAAATCTGATTGTTTCACCTCTAAACTTTCTTGCATTGTCTCACACATGAGCTTTTGGTTGTGGGCACCTCATACTAAATCATAACACAAAATAAACATTTTCTCTAAATTGTTCTTATCAGGGATTTAATTTTCCTTTTAGTTCCTCTGCCTAGATAGTAGTCTGAGGAACTAGTTTAGATCCAAGCTTCCTAATTCTTTCTTCTGTCAATTCAAATTTGTTCTCCAACTCCTCTGGTAAAATTTAGATTTCTGTTAGGCTTTTCTGCTCAAGACTTCCCCTGGTTTCTGCTTGCTTTCCTTTTTAAAATAATTTAATCTTTTCATTGATATGTTCATGCAATAAATATTGTCCTCATTCTTTCCATGAGTTGTTCACTCTTGGTTTTCTTTAGTGCTTTTGACATACTTACAGTCAATGATCTAAAGTTTTGGTCCCATAGATCCAGCATCTGTGCTTCCTCATGTTTGGTTTATATTGAAAGCTTTTTCATTGTGTATTGGCCAAATTTAGCCATTTCTTTTTGCATCTTGTGATATGAAATGGAACTGAACCTTTGAAATGGTATCATGTTACAGCTCTGGAAACCAAGCCTGCTCCCCACCAAGACCTGGTTGTTGTGCTGTTGTTTGTTTTGTGAATATCTTGGATGTGTTGTTATATATATGTTCTTTCCCATTTAATCCACTGAAGTCTTTGTTCAGTTACTTTAGGGCTGGAGAGGTTCTTAAACATATAGGACATAGAGGACCCACGCACCCCCTTTGCCAGTGGCTTTGCTGGCATATGGAGGCAAGGTGTGGACCCTCAACCGTCAGGCTGCTCACACCTCTACATTAGGTTTCATGGCCCGAACTTCAGGGATTGGAACCTTTTCAGGCCTTTTTACAACGCATGCCCAGCTTTTCCCATGTATTTGAATTTCCAGATGAGCAGGAATGTGCTGGAACTTTGCAAAGCCCTTCTGTTACAGACATATCCTTCTCTCAACTTTCCTTCTGAGATTTCTTTGTTTGATTGTTTGGAGTTTATAGCCAATTTCTCTCCACCCCACCTCAAATAGTACTATTGCCTCGGGGGTCTGCAATGTCCGTCAGTTGCCGCCAATGGTTTTCCACCTGTCAGATGGACATAAGTCATTTTTCTCTGAACCATCTCTGATTCAGGGCAAGTGGAAATAAACCCTGTTGATGGGGATTTTCCACGAATTTTTAGACCTGTGACATCTTGGGGATAGGAAGCTCTCACAATCCAAACCCATATTGTCCTTTTCCAGGGACTGCAAAACTACTGTTTTGTTTTTCCTCCAGTTATTATTTTATGAGAGAGAGAAAGAAAGAGAGAATCAATTTTATTTAGTTTTTTTATCTGGTTTTCATTGCTCTGACACTTAGTTGTGTACATGGTGCTGGAGTTAGAACCTAGGTCCTGGCACATGCCAAGCAA
Organism: Aplodontia rufa; assembly: GCA_004027875.1. NCBI lineage: Eukaryota > Metazoa > Chordata > Mammalia > Rodentia > Aplodontiidae > Aplodontia > Aplodontia rufa. The sequence continues at coordinate 15,357 of PVKS010021564.1, read as the reverse complement.
GCTTGATACCACTGAGCCACAGCTCCAGCCCTGCAGTTACCCTTCTTGCAAGAATGCAGGCTTTTTGCTGGGCATGATGACACACACCTGTAATCCCAGAAACTCGAGAGACTGAGACGGCAGGAGCGCAAGTTCAAAGCCAGCCTCGGCAACTTAGTGATACCCTGTCTCAAAATAAAAATTTAAAAGGGCTGGGATGTGGTTCAATCGTTAAGGACCCCTGGGTTCAATCCCTGGTACCAAAAAAAAAAAAATGCAGGCTTTCAGGACTTTGCTAAGCTGAGAGAGGGGGTGAGAATAATAAAAGTTAAAATGCCACCAAATTTATTGTACTTCCTGGGATTCAGTGATCCTCTGTTTATTGTAAGCCTTTGGTTAGTTTTCTGAGTTCCGAAGAAGTCAGTTTTGACTTTTTGTTTAAGTGTCTGTGTTGCTTTTATGGAGAAATGGGATCTTTGGAGTTACTTAGCCCTTTGGAATTGCTTCTCCAGGTAGTGTTAATTTATGAACATTTATAGTCCATACGAGTATTCTGGAGACCTAGCTATGAATAAAAGTGGAAGACTATAGATTGCAAGTCATTCCTACAGGAGAATTTAAGATGTGATTGACCTTTTTACTAATAGCTCTTGAGGATTATTAGGTGGATGGTGAGTGGGTGGGTGGGACACAAGGCAGCTTGACCAAAAAGAACAGCCAATCAAGATGCTGGCAGACAAGCTCCAATAGATTGATGGGTCCACCAGCCAATCTCTGAAAGACCATCCCCATCAACTTCTTTCCTTTCCCCAAACTATAAAAGCAGCTTCCCAGCAGAGGTGGAGCACCATTTCCCTTGCCTGCCTGTCACTTCCCCTGCCCACCCCCATTATGGTGACCCAGGTGAATTTGACCCAGTAGCAGCAAATCCCAATAAACACCCATGCCTGAGTTTACACCCTTGGCTTCTGATTTTCTGATTTTTTATAAGGATATCTGTAGAGGTATGCTCACATTATTTTTTCTTTCTTTTTTGGCACCAGGGATTGAACCAAGAGGCACTTTAACACCGAGCCACATTCCCAGCCCTTTTTCATTTTTTTTATTTTGAAGCAGGACCCTGCTAAGTTGCTGAGGCTGGCCTCAAACTTGTGATCTTCCTGCCTCAGCCTCCAGAGCCACAGGGATTACAGGTGTGCACCACCACACCTGACTCCTGACATCAGTTTACACGAAACATCTTTACATTGGAAGCAATGAGGCCAGTTGCTAATCTGAAAAGAAGAAAGTGAATGCACCATTTCCTCCTAGTTGACCAAACTTGTTGGGCATGCTGGAGGTCATCAAGATGTTTTATTTTCTTGAGATGACTTCCATAGATTCCAATGTGAATGGCTGACACATGCTTGGTGTTTGTGAACCTATTTATTGGTCATTCCTTGTGAATGTTCTCTTTCAAGTGGGCTGCAAGTGGATGTTCCACCATTTGGAGCTGTTATGAGAAGGACCCACCCTCCTGAAGACCTGCACCCCTGCTCTGCCGGCTGCTTTAGATGGGAGCTGGCTGGGAGCCACATGGTCCAAGGAGAAGCTGGGTATTTACTGCATATTTTATTTTTAAAGAGAGAGGGACAGTGAGAGAGAGAGGATCAATTTTATTTAGTTTTTCATGTGGCTTTCGTTGTTTTGACCCTTTGTTGTGTAGGTGGTGCTGGGGTTTCAACCTGCATCCTCAAGCATGTCAGGCAAGTGCTGTAATCTCTGAGCCACCACTCCAGCCCCTTTACAGCACATTTTAAAAAATCATTTCTGGGGCTGGGAGTGTAACTCTGTGGCAGTGTACATGCTTAGCATGTATGAGGCCCTGGGTTCAATCCTCAACATGTGCAAAAAAAAAAAAAAACCCAAAAATTATTTCAAGTAATGCTTTACCTGTTTGCATTGCATAAAGGGAGAATGTAAATTCTCTCTTGTTGACAGCCTTTCTGCCCTTTGCTTTAATATTTACCTGGCTGTCTTTTGATATTTTATTACTCATCCTCTTTCTCATGAGCAGAGCAGTAAAATCTGTTTTAGGCAGACCATGTTGAGGTATTAATTGCCTCATTAGGAGAAATCTGATTCTTGTGCCAGTGCCCTCTGGCACTAGGATTCAGGAAATAAAAGTGGCTCTTTGCTAATTCTGAGCTAAGTTATAGGCCAGTTCCCATCACAACAAATTCCAACACTGCAGCACCGTTGCATGACAACAGGAGTACCAAATCTCAGGCAGACATTGGCCTGCTCATCACAGGCTGCAAAACCCCGGGCCTCCAGCCGCATTATGAGTTTTTCATAATGGAATTTGACCTGCAGTCATGTTTGGAATTAGAAAGAGGATTTAGGTATGGCAATTCTCCACACGCACAAGGCAAGGAGGGAAAGCCCTCATTTGCGTTTCTCTGCAATCCGCTCTCAGCGAACCGGAGCAGCCCTCTAATAACATGATGAATCCTTGTAAGTATCCAGGAGATTAATAAAAGCTGCTCATTGAAACATGATCAACAGCTCAGCTCCTAGAATGCGCTGCAGCAGCTGCTCAGCCCAGCCCAGCGCCTGGCACCTGCATTGCCTTTGGAACTCTGTTGAATGAGGAAGACTTCAGCACATCTTTGACTTGTGTTTCCGTGGTCTCTGAATGAAATCAGTCTCCTAGGGTGCACTGAGCTTCCAGAGAGGCTGGGTTTTAGCTAGCATAGCAAACAGTCCAGTGTTTCATTAGGCCAATGGCCAAGGTGATGCCTGAGCACCCGCCGTGGGCTCCAGAAGTGCAGAGCTCGTGAGGGAACCAGCACTGTGGTTAGGAACCCAGGAGTTGGTTATGAACACCCTGATTAAGGAACCCTTTGCAAAACTGCTTTTGGCCTATCTGGAGAGGACCTCAGGGATGGCACAGGAGTCCTCAGAATGAGGAGACAGACCTCTTCATTCATTTGCTGTTGTCCCCTGTGCTAAGATTAGGGGAGGAAGTGGCCTCATTATCTCATCCATCATACAGAAATCAAAACAATACTGGTAACAGTGATATTTTCAATAATAATACAGATAGCAGCAAATTCTTCAATGAAACATTTTACACCCCAGGCACTGAATGAAGACTATATTTTCTTAGACATTTATTTTTGTTACTGGGGATTGAACGCAGGAATTCTTTACCACTGAGATACATCTCAAGCCCTTTTCATTTTTTATTTTGAGACAGGGCCTCACTCAGTTGTTTAGGGTCTTGCTAATTTGCCAAGGCTGGCCTCAAATTTACAATCCTCCTGCCTTAGCCTCCTGAGTTGCTGGGATTACTGACATGAACAGCCACAGCTGACTATTAAATATTATAGACAAGGGTTCTGTGTGAGTAGGTACACTTTTTCCCACTTTACAAATGAGACAACTGAGTCACAGAGAGGCTAAGAATTTTATCCAAAATCTCACAGCTATGAAGTCTCTGAGATGGAGTTTTAACCAAGCAGTTTAACTCCACTTTCTTTCATCTCTCAAACTTGTGTTTTGAAATGGAGTCTCTGCTACGTGACCGATCGTACTGGTGTATTCTGCGAACATTCATGGAGAATGTGCCACGGGCCAGACATTGGGATTATTAAGATTACTATGGTGAACAGAGGTACACAAGGTAGCCTCTCCTTTGTTGAGGAACGGTCATTTTGGTGAAGGCAAGGAAGGAATGACACTTGGTTCCGTGGTGACCCTTCAGGGAGGAACTTGCTTCGGACCAGGAAGAGGCAGTCCTCAGGCTGGGGTCCTCAGGGGGACAGGAAGGGGCTGGGGGAAGTGGCGCTCGGTAGGGTGGTGGCCTTTTGAAGGAGCACCATGGATGGTGAGCGGTGAGGGTGCAGAGGTTGGCCCTGGCTGGCCATTGAGTGCAACATGGATCATGCTAGGAAGACTTCTCTCGAAAGCAGTGGAAAGCCCAAAGAGGCTAAGAAGTGCACAGCTTAGAGTTTTGGAAAGACCTCTCCGGTGTCTTGGGCAGGACAGGTGGGAGTGTCACTAGAGAGGATTCTGGGAAGAATCCGTGATGAGGTCAACAGCAGGGCACCCTGGGAAAGCACCCATGACCCCCTTGCTGGGTGGGGGAGGAGGCAGTGGTGGCTTCTGCTCTTACCTCAGGCTGGAGGGCACTGTAAACCCACTTTAGCAGTGCTTAAGTTCTGGTGAATTCAGATTAAAGTATGAAGACTGTGATTTCTCCAGCAAAGGCATAGATAGCAACAATCTAGGGAGAGCATAGACAAATGGGAGTAGGAGGGGTTGGAGGGAGGATAGGGAGGGATCTAGGGAGATAATCAACATTGTAGCACACTCTTTACCCTCCCAAGAATCCAAATAATACTTATACAATAATTCAAGTCTGCAAAATTTACAATCTAAGCATTTATATCACTTGTAGGAGGGAGATAATAGAGGAATCAAGAGACTAGGGTGGGGGTAATTCTGGTCTAAGAACAAATGCATATCATATTGTTACTTTATATGCATTTATGATTCTAAAATAACTCAACCCCTTACTTAAAAAAAAAAAAAAAACAGTGGGTTCTGTCTAACGGCTCAAATCCATTTTCTTATCTGTCGGATGACCTTTGACCTCTGACCTCACCGAGCCTCAGCTGGTTTCCTGTCTCCATTTTGATTTCCTCTTCATGATACTGTGGTGAGATTTAGGGAGACCCTGCTTGGGAAAACTTGTGGTCTTGGTGTCTTCCACTTGAAGGAACACCTTTGGCCTGTTTTGCTAGGCTTTCATTTCCTTCTCATTTTCTTGACCTGCCTTTCTCTAGCACCTTCAGGAACCCAGTTCTTCAGTGTCCTTTAGCTAGGCCAGTCTGAGTGGCCTCTTTCCTGCTTGTGGCAGGAGAAGGGAAAGAGAAGGAATTAATGCGATCGCTGTTTGCACTGTAGTATTCAGATGTGTGTGGGAACAGCTGCTGGAGAATTTGAGATTTTGAAATCAGACGCTCAACGTTATTGCTCACAGTTGAGCAATAAGTGGGGGTGCTCCGTAATGCAAGACTGGGCTCGTCCCTGGAACAGAATCATCCGGTTACAGAGCTGGTGTCCAACACGTTGAATCATCCTGTAGTAACTGGCCCTGATGCCCTTCAGAATTCAAGGCATGCTGCTCCGTTAATGTGCTAACGCTGCTTGTATTTATGCGATTGTGTTTACCCAAAAATCAAGGCCAATTTTTAAAAGTCCCCAAAGAACTAAATGCGCTGACACTCTTCAGTGGGATTCCTTTATATCAGAAGGAAAATGCTTTTGGAGAAAATTCCCACTGGTCTCTTGAACGCTGGGCCCACTGTAAAATGTTGGTTAGATGGAGACAGAGCTAGCTGACTTCAGGCTCCAAGAAGTGTCTGTTGAGGTTGACAGATGCTATTATTGGGGATAATAGCATTGCTCGCTACCAGTGAGAGAGGAGTCAGGCCAAGTACGCTTTCCAAGGTGGGAAATGTGTTTAGTTATCATCCAGCTAATCAGAGAAAGGATCCATCTTAGTGGTTCTGTTACTTTCCTGGGTACCATGTGTTGGTAAACCATGGTCCATGGGCCCAATCTCGCCCACAGCCTGTTGCTGTAAATAAAGACTTTTTTGAACACAGTAATGCTTAGTCATTTGATTTGTGTATTAATAGCTGCTTTCATGGCAAATTGGAGGGATTATAACAGAGGCCATATAGCCCAGAAAGCCCGAATTACTTTCTTTCTGGCCTTTTGCAGAAAATGTCATGTGATCTTTGCTCTACTAACATGCCTCAGAAATCACCTCAGAATTTGGTCTGAGAATTTGCATTTCTAACAAGCTCCAAGGCAATTCCAGCCCTGACGGTCCCTGGACCACACTTTGAGTAGCAACGTTCCAGGTAATCTGGTAGGATCTTGCTCTAACAGGAGGCAGGAGACTTGGTGTTGAGAGCACTGTGTTCAATTCCCATTCCTAACAAGCATTTCCATCTTGACTAGATACCTAATGCCCCTAAACTTCAGATCGTTGCTCTATAAATCAGAAATGTACTGACTACAGAGTTCTTAGTATAGGCCTGGCCTGTAGTACTCATTAGCAACCACGAATTGGGTGCCCTGTGACATATAACACTACTGAATAGAAATTAGCCACAGTCCTTCTGGTGGTCTTCAATTCGGCCCTTGGAGGCCACTTTAGAGGAAGTGGTCTTTTGAGTCTTTTGAGGACCTGGAGGGAAGATTTTTTTTAAAGAAAGATTATTTAGAGTTTGCTTTGGTTTTGATATTTAATATTCAATTAATTAACCTAATTCCTCCACAAGTACAGCATTTAATGCTTACTAATCAATCATGTTTATAAATCTTCAGTCCCCATTTACAATTTAAATAAACTCTTTCTATTTTAAAATGCATTTGTAACTATAAAATGTTTTTAAAGTCATCTGACTTCCCTCTTCTTCCCCAAGGAAAACATCCTTTTACCTTTCTGTTTAATAATTCTTATAATTCTCATAAATCAAACTTATAAATATTCTAAATATTGGTGGTTTAAACATCCTAAATCTGTAAGTTTTGCAAGATCTTTATTTCAAAGGATAAGCCTATACCAATTAATTACATGATTTAAATTGGAATTACAAGAACAGTCTGTTACTTAGGCCAAATTCTTGTAAATGTTAAAATGATTAAACTAGCAAATATTTACAGATTCAAAATACAAACAATGTGAAGATTTTTTTTAAAGAGATAGAGACAGTAAGAGAGAAAGAGAAAGACAGAATCAACTTTATTTAGTTTTTTTACGTGGGTTCTTTTCTAGTGGTTTCTGGGGTACCTTGTCCACTGGTTGGGAGTGGGCTGGATTCTTGTCTAGTGATTTCTGGGGTGCCTAGTCAACTGGTTGGGATGTGGGCTGAGTTCTTGTCTAGTGTGGTTTCTGGGATACCTTGTCCACTGGTTGGGAGTGGGCTGGGTTCTTGTCTAGTGATTTCTGGGGTGCCTAGTCAATGGGTTGAGATGTGGGATGGGTTCTTGTATAGTGGTTTCTAGGAATCCTTATCAACTGGTTGGAATGTGGGCTGGGTTCTTGTCTAGTGATTTCTGGGGTTCCTTGTCAACAGGTTGGGATGTGGGCTGGGTTCTTGTCCAGTGATTTCTGGGGTTCCTAGTCAATGGGTTAGGATGTGGGATGGGTTCTTGTATAGTGGTTTCTAGGAATCCTTATCAACTGGTTGGGAGTGGGCTGGGTTCTTGTCTAGTGGTTTCTGGGGTACCTTGTCCACTGGTTGGAATGTGGGCTGGGTTCTTGTCTAGTGATTTCTGGGGTACCTTGTCCACTGGTTGGGAGTGGGCTGGGTTCTTGTCTAATGGTTTCTGGGGTACCTTGTCCACTGGTTGAAATGTGGGCTGGGTTCTTGTCTAGTGATTTCTGAGGTTCCTAGTCAACTGGTTGGGATTGCATGGTGGCATGTTCACTGGGTTCTTGTCTTTAATGTTGGAATGACCTCAGCCCTGTCAGTAGTTCCTGTGCTAATGACTTCATAAATCCCAGAGAAGAGAGTCAGATAGCCCGTGATGATCAGGTGTTCACTCCTCTAAGCCACTAACTCTTTCATTTTGAAGAAGATCAATGTTCACCGTGAGTTCAGTCTTAGATGGAGAGGGACTCAGAATAGCCCAGCTATGGTCTGGATAACATGGTTGAGGCTTTCCAGAGAAACCAATGCTATTTACACTGCCTGTCTTTCATACCTGTATTGTTCCTAGAAGGTTCTTGTAATTGCTAAGAGAGAAATAATACCTGATACTTATTTTAATTCTTGACTCCTGCATTTTATTATTTGAAAATGTGGCCACACCTTGGATTATATTGCTGTCATGCATTTGAAAGACTCTTGTATAAAGAGTGGTATTACTCCCAGTTTGGGCCACTTGGCAAAGGCCTGGATGGGGCACCTGATTTAGATGTTACCACCAGGGAAAAATATAAATAATCTCTTCTCACATTGTATTTAACTTTTGGGTACATACTGAAACATTTCCTTTCTTGTTATAAAATTTTGCTTGGTTGGTAGATAATTTTATGAGCTAAAGCTTTCCAGGTAGAGAACATTCAGTCATATGGCCAAACTGGTCCCCTAATGGGCACCACTCTCTGCAACCTAAAGGCAAGTAGAGTTTTATATGGACTTTGTGTGCTCAGGCATCTCTTGCCTAAGGGAGACTTCTTATTTTGTAACTAAGGGTAAGAGAAAGTCTTTAGCCACTTATGCTTATGGGTTCCAGAAGTTAAGCCTGCCAATGCTTTTAAAGATACTAAACGTGTTCCTGTGCCCTTAAAAGAAAAAAATTTTAAAGAGAGAGGGACAGTGGGAGAGAGAGAGAGGGAAGGAGAGAATCAATTTTATTTATTTTTTCACATGACTTTCGTTGCTCGGACACTTTGTTGTGTATGTGGTGCTGGGGTTTGAACTCACGTCCTCGTGCATGCCAGGCAAGCACTGTAACCCCCAAACTCCTGCTCCAGCCCCAAAAGAAAATTTTTTTCCCAAAAGAAATTAAAAAAAAAGCCTTTACCTCTATTAAAATGGAAACTGCTGTGTCATCTTGAAACACCTTTGCCCACCTTTGACAGTTTGGAGCAGTGATTCTTTCAAGTAATCTATGTGGAGTTGATAGCCATCTCATTTTTTTTTGCACATATTGTAAATTTATTCATCCTTTCTCTTTCCCAGGAATCTCTCCACCTTGTATTTGAATTGCATTTGAATTTCACATTTCTGTGTTGCTGTTTTTATTGTCTTGTTATCGAAGCACTTGAGAGTATACTTAACCTGTAATATTTCATTAAGGTTTTAGATATAGAATATTTTGAATATTTGAATATTCTGAATATTTCAGAATATTTGAATACTCTGTAGATCTGGAAGCTTTGGAAAACTATTGAAGTACAGCTGAAAAAAGAAGAGAAATTATTTATTGAATCTTTTGATTTTTTCAGGGCTGAGGACTGAACTCAGGGCCTTGTGCATGCTAGGCAAGCGCTCTGCCACTGAGCTAAATCCCCAACCCCTGAATCTTTTTCTTTTAAAGGTGAAGCTCTTTATTTTGAATTCAAAATCTAAGTTCCCAAATTAGTGTTCAGTGCTTCAAAAGCACAGTGGTGATAATAAGTACCTGACTTGTCTGATGTCCTGATGTCCCAGTCTAGGAATGTGTTCCTGGATAGCTGGAGCCCACTAGAATCCTGCCTGACCCATCTGCTCCTACACTGTTAGGTCCTTAGACATAATCTGCCATTCTGTGAATCTGTGCATCTGTGTGTTCACCAGCTGTTTATCACTGTGACCGAATGACCTGGCTAGAGCAATGGAGGAGAAGCATTTATTTGGGCTCCTGGTTTCAGAGGTTCATTCTAAGATCAGCGGATCCATTGCTTCAGGCCCAAGATGAGGCAGAAGGGTATGGGGGAGAAAAGCAGCTCAGGACATGGCAACCAGAAAGCAGAAAGGGAGCTCTTCTCACCAGGAACAAAATATAAATCCCAAGGGTACACCCTGAGTGGCCCCTGTCCTCCATACCTACCTATAATCACTGCCCAATTAATCCACCATTGGGTTAATCCACTGACTAGGTTACAGCTCTCTTAGTCTAATCTTTTTACCTCTGAGAATTCATGCACTGTCTCACACATGAGCTTTGGGGGACTCATCATATCTAAACCATAACACTATTTCTCCAAGTACTCATTTTGAGTTTGGTGCCCTTCAAGGCAGTGTAGGGTAAGGAAGGATTTCCCTCTACCTCTGAGGGTTCCATAGCAGTGTACGTGCATAGGAGCATCCTGTGAAAGAAAAGTAAGGACCCGGCAGGATTAGAAGCTCTTGTGCCTTCTCGTAGGGGAGAGTAGGACAGGGATGTAGACAACTGTGCCACAAGCAAATGTTTGAGGACGATCATCTCTGTGTGTGGCCTGGTGCCAACCCCCAGTCTCCTCTCATGTGATGCAAGCTACTTGTCCCTGGTTGGCGCTAAATCTGGGCAGGAGATTGTGACGGTGGACTTGCACTGGGGATATCGGTGCAGATGAGGAAACTGCAGGCAAAGCCTCTGCCTATGTCCCCTGTCTTCCACATGCCCTCTGTTTGAAGTAATTAGCACACGAAGTTGGCATATTTAGGGGTGGCATCTCCGGAATTCCTTCAGTAGTCCCTATTTCCTAGCTCAGTTTCTCTCCACTAATTTAATCTGTTTATTCAATGAAGCAATGGAGATTTGCCTACTATGTACCAGGCTCTGTGCTGGATCTGGGCTTACAGTGATCCCTAAGCGTGGGTCTGCTGTGGGGTGATTTCATGTTTTCGAAGAGAGTCCCAATGTGGAACAGTTGATCAGGGGATCATCTAGCCATTGATGAGATCGTTAAGAATTTTTGACCCCAAAGGCTGGGTCCTTTTTTTCCTCTTGGAATTGTGGGAGCAATAACAAGATGGAACATCTATTGATCCCTGAAGGAGGCTTTGTTTCTTGGCAAAGAATAGGAAGAGTGGGGGACAAACTTGCAAATCCGTTTCCCTTGGCTTAGAAGAGGATCATAGATAGAGCAGGAAAGAAATGAGAGAAGGGATCGGCTGATGAAAGGGAGGAATCTTCTTGTCTTTTTGGAATGGGTGGAGATTATCCAGGAATTCAGGTGCCATTTCTTTTTGCTCCTCAAGATCCTGTCTCAAAATAAAAATTGAAGAGAGTTGGAGATTTAGCTCAGTGGTAGAGTGCCCCTGGATTTAATCATTAATCAATCAATCAGTCAATAAAATTTTTAAAAATTAAGCAGCTTTAAATACTCTAGGTCAGTGGGAAAGTGAGTTATTCTAATACTCCCCAATGATGCTTATATCAAGGAGACAAAGGTTTTCCCTGTTTTGTCTTATTATCACAAAATTAACGTCTCTGTGTGACATTGAACATGTGTATGTGGTTAACAGACAGAGGTTGTAAGTGCCACTATTTCCCGCCATGTTTCTTTAAATATTTATTCCTTGTTAATGATTTTTTTTAAATTGTCATTCCCTCCCTTACCACTGACCCTGTGAAAATGCTAAGGTTTGGTCTCACAGTTCAGCATTGATAGGTAAAGTTAGGAGCAAATCCTAGAAAGAAACCATATTGATCCTGCCTTAGTGGAGAAAAGTCACGAGGACAGGATGTCTGGTAGCAGTCACAAACAGTGGAGACCCACTGATTTTCTTTTTCAGAGCCCTGATTCCAGTCCTACCAGAGTAATAATAGCTCTTTCTCACCATAGGAAGTGACAGACACATCAGGCATCAGGAGAACCAGAGAGTGAGTGATTTGGTATCAATTTCATCAATTGATACTTAAAATTTGATCAGACTGTTTTGCCGGGTGTGTTAATGTTCAGATGGCACAAATGTCTTCGAGAGGGCTTTGGGCAATTATAGGAATCTGAGCCCCAAAGTGGAACATGCTCTCTCATCCAAGTGAAGAGACATCATTCAAATCTAAAAATAGCCATGTGCCAACATGCCAATTAATATTCCTTGCACCCGCCCCCTCGCTCGCCCCCCGAGAAAGCATTCCAGGTGGAGTCCCTCCTCCACTCCTGGCTGGGTAGACATCTTCCAGGTGCTGACATCTGCAAGGAGAGTTGGCTCCCAGCAACTTCAGCCAGGGGAGCATCTCGGTGCTCCCCAGGCATGCACCATGCCGTCCGAGCATGTCCTTCCATGCATGCCCTGTTATCTTGTTAATGGGGCATCCTGAAATGCCACCTTGAAGCAGGTCGGGCATTTGCCAAGCTGGGTAAATTTGGCAAGAGACCCGTGCTGTTTCCATAAAAGGCAGTCGGTCTTTCTTTTTTAAAATTTTGCTATGCTGGGGATGGAACCCAGGGTCTCACGCAGGCTAGGCGAGCACTCTACTACTAAGCTACATCACCAGCCTCCATTACCTTTTTATTATTATTGTTATTGTTGTTAATTTTTGAGACAAGATCTTGCTAAGTTGCCCAAATAGCATCAAACTGATTAAACTTGCAGTCCCCCTGCCTTAACCTGAAGTCAAGGCAAGGAGGAGTAAAGGGGACTGAAGAAATGCAAGACCACAGGTCTCTCTCTCTGCCCCTGCTGGCTGCCAACTTTGGGAAACTTAGGGTTCAGTTGGATCTTAAATTTCTCAAAACAAGCCAGAAATCCTGTTTTATATATACAATCTGCTAGTTTTTTTTTTCCAATCTGCTGATTTAAAAAAAACTATCAACTCTGAGGACAGTTTTGGAAGACTTCGGTAGCAAAAGGTTACACATCCGTTGGCTAGAGGGCTCTTTTGGGCTAAGGCCTTATTGTTCCAAGTGTGTCCCCAGACCAGCAGCCCCACCATCTCCTGGGTGCTGCCTGGAAATGCAGAACTGCAAGGCCCACCCAGCCTGCTGAATCAAAATCTACACTTTAACAAGGTCCCAGGCAATTTCAATGCACAGTAAAATTTGAGAATTACTGGGCTGGGGATCTCTTTCATATGATCTCTCACTAATGCAAGAAGATTTGATTTGTTGGTAGAAATATTTTGGAAAAAAATCCTTTTTTTTTTTTTAACTCCAAACACTTTATCCTTGAAGTATTAGCGTGGATGTAAATTTTCTGGAAAGACCTCATGTCCCAAACCAGGTCAGGTATTGTTTGTACATGACTGCCTACCACTGCGCCATCACTTGCAGTTACCTAATGTTTTTGTTTTGTACCAGGAATTGAACCCAGGGGGCATTGAACCACTGGGTCACATCACCAGTCTTTTTCATTTTTTTAAAAATTTTTTAAAAAATTTTTTATTTTGAGCAACCTTAGAAGATTTTCACAAAAAAAAAATGTGTATAAAATATGCATATATTCTGGATATTGCAATTATCCCCAGGAGTGCCCCCCCAATTACCCTCTCTTATCCCTCCCTTTCCCTTCCCATTATAACTCTAAAAAAAGTATTAGATTGTAAAGCATTACATCTTATCTGGATTTAACTCATGCTACTAGAACAACTTTCTCTTTGTCCAGGGTCTAGACCCCCACCTCCACAGATGAGTGGAGACAATCGACCCTTAGATCTCTGGGTTAAGCTGATTTTACTCATCATGATCTCTTCCATAACCATCCATTTACCCTCAAAGGCTGAAATATCAGTTTCTAATTGCTGTGTAATATTCCATGGTATAAATGTACCACGGTTTTGGAATCCATTCTTCCAGTGATGGACACCGGGATTGTTTCCATAGCCTAGCAATAGTAAATTGTGCTGCTATGAACATCGATATTGCTGTGTCACTGTAATGTGCTGATTCTAAATCCCCTGGAGAGATTCCCAGGAGTGGAATAGCAGGGTCGTATGGTGGAGTCATTCCTAATTTTTTAAGGATTCTCCATACTGCTTTCCAGAGGGGCTGTACCAATTTGCAGCTCCACCAACAGTGTGTTAGTGTGCCTATCTCTGCACATCCCCTCCAGCATCTACTGTTGTTTATTTTCTTCATCTTTGCAATTCTGACTGGTGTAAGGTGATATCTTAATGTGGTTTTCATTTGCATTTCTCTGATTACCAGTGATTTAGAGTACTTTCTCATGTATTCATTGGCTTGATCAATGTCCTCTGGTGAGAAGTCTCTATTTAGCTCTTTGGCCCATTTATCAATTGGGCTGTTGGTGTTTTTGTAGCTGACACTTTTGAGGATTTTATAGATTCTGGATATGAGACCCTTGTCTGAGGAATCATAGTCCATGATACTCTCCATTTCAGTGGTAAACCTCTTGACTCTTTGGATTGTTTCCTTGGCAGTACAAAAGCTTTTTAGCTTTATGGCATCCCATTCACTGATTTTTGACTTTACTTCCTTCACTTTCGGAGACCTGTTGAGAAAGTCTTTGCCTACTCCCAGATGTTGAAGTGTTGGACTAATTTTGTCTTCTGTCAGTTACTACGCAGCTGGTTTAATACCAAGCTCCTTGATCCATTTTGATTTGATTCTTGTGCGAGGAGAAAGATATGGGTCTAATTTCAACTTTCTGCAGGTGGATGACCAGTTTGTCCAGCACCATTTGTTGAAGAGGCTGACACTCCTCCATGTAATGTTTTGTCCCCCTTTGTCAAAAATCAGATGCTTAAAGATTCGAGGATTTGTTTCAGGGTCTTCTATTCTATTCCATTGGTCTTCTTCCCTGTCTTGATACCAGTACCATGCTGTCTTTGTTACTATGGCTCTATAGTATAGTTTTAGATCTGGAATGGCAAAACCGCCTGTTTCATCTATCTTGCTTAGTAGTGCTTTGACAATTCTTGGTTTCTTGTTGTTCCAAATGAATTTGAGAATTGCTTTTTCTATGTCTTTAAAGAATGACATAGGTATCTTTATAGGGATAGCATTAAATCTATATAAAGCTTTTGGCAGAATGGCCATTTTTATTATATTAATTCTGCCTATCCAAGAGCATGGGACGTCTTTCCATCTTCTTAGGTCATCTTGGATTCGTTCGTCAATGTTCGAAAGTTTTCATTGAAGAGATCTTTGATTTCCCTTGTTAGGTTGATTCCCAAGTATTTTATTTTATTTTTTGAAGCTATCTTGAAAGGAACTTATTTCCTGATTCTTCTTCAGTCCTGTTATTATTGGTATAAAGGAATGCTATTGATTTATGCGTGTTGATCTTGTAACCTGCCACTTTGCTAAATCTACTTATGAGTTCGAGCAGTTTATTGATGGAGTTTTTTGGATCTTCTAGATACAGGATCATGTCATCAGCAAACAGAGAGAGTTTGACTTCCTCTCTTCCTATTTTTATCCCTTTGATTTGTTTCTCTTGCCTAATTGCTCCAGCTAGGGCCTCAAGAACAATATTGAATAAAAGAGGTGAGAGTGGACATCCTTGTCTTGTTCCCGACTTTAGTGGAAATGCTTTCAGCTTTTCTCCATTTAGTATTATACTAGCTGAGGGTTTAGCATATATAGCCTTGATGATGTTCAGAAATGATCCTTTGAACCCCATCCTTTCTAGAGTTTTGAACATAAAAGGGTGCTGAATTTTATCAAAGGCCTTTTCTGCATCCAGTGAGATGATCATATGGTTTTTGTCCTTGATTCTGTTTAAGTGGTGGATTGTGTTAATTGTTTTGCGTATGTTGAACCAGCCCTGCATTCCTGGGATGAAGCCCACTTGGTCATGATGGATTATTTCCTTAATAAGTTTTTGAATACGATTTGCTAGTACTTTGTTGAGGATTTTTGCATCCACGTTCATAAGGGATATCGGTCTGTAGTTTTCTTTTCTTGATGTATCCTTGTCCGGTTTTGGTATCAGA